>CABHPH010000618.1:0-25588 GCA_902168325.1 Peromyscus nudipes
TGCTTTCTAATATAATGTTGGTCTGAAATGATCCCCTGTACATGACACAGATTTTAAAGGTTTAGTCCCAGCTCGGTGCTGCTGAAAGCTGTAGAAATCTGAATAGGTGGGGGCCTAATGTAAAGTTTTATATCTCTAGGAGCTTGCCCATGAAGAGAATTATGAAAAAATGTCTTCCTTTCTAGTTTCCCATGCCTTTGCCATTAGGTGAATACCTTTGCTCTATCACGTGTTTCCCTCATGTGTAACCTCATTATAGGATGTAAAGAAATATAACCAACTGAGCATGGACAGCCTCATCACAATGAGCCCAGATGAACATTACTTCTGAGTTGAGTTTCTTCAGAGTTTTGCATCCTCAGTAGAAACCTGACTAACAGTGGTTTTTGAGCCCCAGCAGCAGAAAGCAGCAGAAGGAGAGGTACAGATGGAAAGCTAGGGGGAGGAAAACGTCACAGGGAAGGCTGAGATTGTGCTTAACCAGGTCGTGGTTAAAGGAAAGGCAGATGATCTTACATGAAGAGTGTGTGAGTGTTCTTCCTAAACTGATTTATAATTCTTACTGAAATTGGGCAGTCTAGTCTAACACGGCTGGACACTACTTGAGAAAAAGAACTTCAGTGAAGTTTCATCAGGGAGAGACTCTTCATTGCTTTCCATAGACAAGACTTTAAGCAATAACACATATATCCAAAAATTCTAAATCCTAATTATATGCTTTAAAATTGTCTTCAGTTGTTCCTTTAATCAGGAACATCAGTGCTCTCATTAATCAGTGAGCTAGAATATCATCCAAGATGTGATATTCATGTAAGCCACTGCTTAAAATCCAGAGCAATAAAGCTTTTGAAACATATTTATCTTATACTCCCATAAAAAATGTGGTTTCTTTATTTCAAAAAATCATTGCCACAGATTAAGGATTTCATAACAAGATTCTTATGGAGAGCAGTCCCCTGCAGCTGGCCTCACTATCACTCCTGACACTGACTGGACTCTATAACCTCTACGACCCACTCCGCAGCCCAACCCACTGACCCTATCATCTTCTCCTTGGCCTACCATTCATATCAGCAGCCCCTATACAAGGACCACCTACTCCAGTTGGAAGAACAGCAGCCCCCATGGCACAAACACCAACTACACCAGTTGGAAGAACAGACTCCATTAGCACAGGCACAACCCACTCCAGTAGGAAGAACAGACTCCATAGGCACAAGTAAGGCCCACACAAGCCAGAAGAATTGGAGGATATGCAGCATTTAGGAGCCCAAACTACCACAAACCTCAGCTGAGACAACCCTACAGGACCTGAGCACCAGCCAACCACCAGAACTTGACCGTTCAGACCAAAAGGCAATAAAGGAAACAGACAATAAAGGAACAAAAGACCCATCCAACAAAGACATTACAAGAATAAACACCTGTACCTATAATTACTCCAAACCCAGATGGGTAAATGGCAGTGTAAGAATACATGGAACAATATAAAGAGTAATAAGGCACCAGCAGAACCAGTGGTCCTACAAGAGCAACACCTGAACATCTCAACGCAGATGAAGCAGAGGAAAATGACCTTAAATATAACTTTATGAAGATGATAGAGGCCTTAAAGAGGAAATGAAAAATACTGCAAAGAAATGGAGGAAAAGATAAACAAAAGTTAGAAGAAATCAATAAATCCCTAGAGAAAGCCAAGAAAACCAAGAAAAACAATCAAACAGGTAAAGGAAACATTTCAAGACTTGAAAACTGAAATAGAGGCAATAAAGAAAACACAAACCAAGGGAATTCTGAAAATGGAAAATCTGGGTAAACAAACAGGAACTACAGATGCAAGCATAACCAACAGAATGCAAGAGAGAATCCCAGGCCTTGGAGACACAATAGAGGAAATAGATTGATATTAAATCCAAAAAGTTCTTAATACAAAACATCCAGGAAATCTGGGACACCATGAAAAGACAAAAACCGGAGAATAATAGGGAGAGTAGAATTCCAGCTCAAAGGCTCAGAAAATATATTCAACCAGGTCATAGATGAAAGCTTTCCCAACCTAAAGAAGGACATTCCTATGAAAGTATAAGAAGCTTACAGAACACCAAATAGACTAGACTGAAAAAAAAATGTCCCCTGGCTACACAATAATCAAAACACTAAACATACAGAATAAAGAAGGACTATTAAGGGCTACAAAGTAAAAAAGCCAAATAACATATAAAGGCAGACCTATCAGAATTATACCCGACTTCTCAATGGAGACTCTAAAAGCCAGAAGGCTCTGGACAGACATTTTGCAGACACTAAAAGACAAGGATGCTAGCCCAGACTACTATACTCAGCAAAACTTTCAATCACAATAGACAGAGAAAACAAGATATTCCATGAGAAAACTAGATTTAAATAATACTTATCCACAAATCCAACCCTACAGAAAGTACTAGAAGGAAAACTCCAACTCAAGGAAGTTAGCTGTACCCATGAAAAACAGGCAATAAATAACCTCATACCAGCAAATCCCAAAGAAGGGAAACACACACACACACTACCACCACCACCACCAAGACCAAAAAATAACAAGAATTAACAATCACTAGTCATTAATATCTCTTAATATCAATGGACTCAACTTGCCTATAAAAAGAAACAGGCTAACAGAATGGATATGAAAACAGGATCCATCCTTCTACTGCATACAAGAAACATACCTCAACTTCAAAGACAAGACACAACCTCAGACTAAAGGGTTGGGAAAAGATTTTCCAATCAAATGGACCTTAGAAGCAAGGTCCATGGTATAGCTATCCTAATATCTAACAAAATAGACTTCAAACTAAAATTAATCAAAAAAGATGGAGAAAGATATCTCATATTCATCTCAGGAGAAAACCATCAACATTAAAATGAAGTCTCAATTCTGAACATTTATGCCCCAAACACAAGGGCACCCACATTTTTAAAAGAAACATTATTAAAGCTTAATGACGCAAATGAACTTAACTGATATCTACAGAACATGTCACCCAAACACAAAAGAATATACCTTCTCAGCACCTCATGGAACCTTCTCTGAAATTGACGACATACTCAGTCACAAAGCAAATCTCAGTGGATACAAAAATAATTGGAAAAACTTCCTGTATCTTATCAGATCATCATGGTTTAAAGTTAGAATTCAACAACATCATAAATCACAGAAAGCCTACAAACTCATGGAAACCGAACAATGTTCAACTGAATCAACACCAGGTCAAGGAAGAAATAAAGAAATTAAAGACTTCCTAGAATTCAATAAAAATGAATATACTACATACTCAAACTTATAGACACTATGAAAACAGTACTAAGAGGAAAGTCTGTAGCTCTAAATGCCTACATAAAGAAGTTGGAGAGCCGGGCGGTGGTGGCGCATGCTTTTAATCCCAGCACTCGGGAGGCAGAGGCAGGCGGATCTCTGTGAGTTCGAGGCCAGCCTGGTCTCCAAAGCGAGTTCCAGGAAAGGCGCCAAGCTACACTGTGGGGGTATTGTGTTCCCCAAAATATTGTGTATGCTAATAAACTTATCTGGGGTCAGAGAACAGGACAGCCACAATATTAAACATAGAGGTTAGGCGGTGGTAGCATACGCCTTTAATCCTAGCATTTCAGAGACAGAAATCCCTCTGGATCTCTGTGAGTTCAAGGCCACATTGGAAACGGCCAGGCACGGTGATACACACCTTTAATCCCAGAAAGCCACACCTTTAATCCCAGGGAGTGGTAGTAGAAAGCAGAAAGGTATATAAGGCGTGAGGACCAGAAACTAGAAGCATTTGGCCTGAGCAGGCATTTGCCCTGGAGAGGCCTTTGGCCTGGAGAAGCCTTTGGCCTGGAGAAGCATGTGGCTGGTTAAGCTTTCAGGCTTCTAGCAGCAGTTCAGCTGAGACCCATTCTGGATGAGGGCTCGGGGCATCCAGTCTGAGGAAACAAGACCAGCTGAGGATTCAGCGAGGTGAGATAGCTGTGGCTTATTCTGTCTCTCTAACCTTCCAGTGTTCACCCCAATACCTGGCCTCGAGTTTGATTTTATTAATAAGAACTTTTAAGATTCATGCTACACTACACAGAGAAACCCTGTCTCAAAAAGCCAAAAAAAAAAAAAAAGAAGTTGGAGAAATCTCACACTAGTGACTTAACAGCACACCTGAAAGCTCTAGAATTAAAAAAAAAAAAAAAAAAAGCAAACACCCAGGAGGAGTAGACCACAGGGAATAATAAACTTGAGGGCTGAAATTAATAAAATAGAAACAAAGAACAATACAAAGAATCAATGAAGCAAAGAGTTGGTTCTTTGAGAAAAATCAGCAAGATAGACAAACCCTTTTCCAAACTAACCAAAAAGCAGAGAGAATATCAAAATTAACAAAATCAGAAATGAAAAGGGGCATAAAACAACAGACAATGAGGAAATCCAGAGAATCATCCGGTCATACTTCAAAAACCTGTACTCCACAAAACTAGAAAATCTAAAAGAAATGGACACTTTTCTTGATAGGCACAATATACCTAAATTCAATCAAGACCAGATAAACAATTTAAATAGACTTATTATCCCTAAGGAAATAGAAGCAGTCATTAAAAGTCTCCCAACCCGCAAAAAAGCCCAGGGCCATATGGTTTCAGTGCAGAATTAAACCAGAATTTAAAAGAAGAGCTAATACCAATACTCCTCAAATTGTTCTACACAATAGAAACACAAGGAACATGTCCAAACTCTTTTTGTGAGGCTACAGTTAACCCTGATGCCCAAACCACACAAACATGTGATAAAGAAAGAGAATTATAGATCAATCTCCCTCATGAACATTGATGCAAAAATACTCAATATGATACTGGCAAACTGAATCCAATAACACATTAAAAAAAATCCACTGTGATCAAGCAGGCTTCATCATAGAGATGCTGGGATGGTTCAACATATGAAAATCTGTCAATGTAATCCACCATATAAACAAACTGACAGAAAAAAACAAATGATCATGTCATTTGAAGCTGAAAAAGCCTTTGACCCCTTCATGATAAAGTGTAGCAGGAATCTTAAAAGTTCTTATCAATAAAATCAAACCTGAGGCCAAGTATTGGGGTGAACTGGAAGATCAGAGAACCAGAACAAGCCACAGCTAACCTCACCTGGCCAACTTCTCAGCTGGTCTTGTTTCCTCAGACTGGAAGCTTCTGTGTCCTCATCCCAATGGTTCTCAGCTGAACTGCTGCTCGAAAGCCTGAAGCTTAACTAGCCAAATGCTTAACCAGCCAAATGATTCTAGTTTCTGGTCCTCACGCCTTATATACCTTTCTGCTTTCTACCACCACTCCCTGGGATTAAAGGCTCGCTTTCTGGGATTAAAGGCGTGTGTCACCACGCCTGGCCATTTCCAATGTGGCCTTGAACTCACAGAGATCCAGAGGGATTTCTGTCTCTGGAGTGCTAGGATTAAAGGTGTGAGTGCCACCATTTTCTAGCCTTTGTATCTAGTGGCTGTTCTGTCTTTGACCCCCCAGATAAGTTTATTAGGGTGCACAATATTTTGGGGAACACAATACCACCACAATAAAGGTCTTGGAGAGATCAGGGACACAAGGAACATATGTAAGTATAATAAAAGCAATATACAATAAGCCTATAGCCAATATCAAAGTAAGTAGAGAGAAACTCAAAATGATTCCACTAAAATCTGGAACAAGAAAAGGCTGTCAGCTGTCTCCATATTCAATATAGTATTCAAAGTTCTAACTAGAGCAATAAGACAACAAAAGGAGATCAAGGGAATACATATTGGTAAGGAAGAAGTTAAGCTTTCACTGTTTGCAGATGATATGATACTATAAATCAGTGACCCCAAAAGTTCTACCAGGGAACTCCTACAGCTGATAAACATCTTCAGTAATGTGGAAGGATACAAGATTAACTCAAAAAAATCAGTAGCCCTCCTATATACAAATGATAAATGGGCCGGGCGGTGGTGCCGCACGCCTTTAATCCCAGCACTCAGGAGGCAGAGGCAGGCAGATCTCTGTGAGTTCGAGGCCAGCCTGGGCTACAGAGTGAGTTCCAGGAAAGGCTCAAAGCTACACAGAGAAACCCTGTCTCGAAAAACCAAAAAAAAAAAAAAAAAAAATAATAAATGGACCAAGAAAGAAATCAGAGAAACAACACCTTTTGAAATAAGCACAAATATAAAATATCTTCTGATAACTCTAACCAAACAAGTGAAAGACCTGTATGAGAAGAACTTTAAGTCTTTGAAGAAAGAAATTAAAGAAGAAATCAGAAAATGGAAAGATCTCCCATGCTCATGGATAGGTAGAACCAACATAATAAAAATGACAATCTTAACAAAAACAATCTACAGATTCAATGCAATTGCCATCAAAATCCCAACACAATTCTTCACAGACCTCAAAAGAACAATATTCAACTTAATTTGGAAAAACAAAAATCCAGGAGAGCTAAAATAATCCTGTGCAATAAGGGAACATCTGGAGATACCCTATCTCTGACTTCAAGCTCTACTATAGAGCTATAGTAATAAAAATAGCTTTGTATTGACATTAAAAACAGACATGTGAGCCGGGCGGTGGTGGCGCACGCCTTTAATCCCAGCACTCGGGAGGCAGAGGCAGGTGGATCTCTGTGAGTTCGAGGCCACCCTGGGCTACCAAGTGAGTTCCAGGAAAGGCACAAAGCTACATAGAGAAACCCTGTCTCGAAAAAACCAAAAAAAAAAAAAAAAAAGACATGTGGATCAATGAAATTGAACTGAAAATCATAACATTAATCCCCACACCTATGAATACCTGATTTGTGACAAAGAAGCCAAAATTATACAATGGAAAAAAAAGAAAGTATCTTCAACAAACAGTGCTGGTATAATTGGATGTCAACATGTAGAAGAGTGCAAATAGATCCATATCTATCACCATGCACAAAACTCAAGTCCACTGGATCAAAGACCTCAACATAAATCCAGTTACACTGAAGTTGATAGAAGAGCAAGTGGGAAGTAGCCTTGAATTCATTGGCACAGGAGACCACTTCCAGAATATAACACCAGTAGCATGGACACTGAGATGGACAATTAATAAATGGGTCCCCCTGAAACTAAAAAGCTTCTGTAAGGCAAAGGATACTATAAATAAGGCAATACAGCAGTCTACAGAATGGGACAAGGCCTTCATCAACACCATATCTAACAGAGGTTGATCTCCAAAATATATAAAGAACTCAAGAAACTAGACATCAAAATACCAAACAATCCAGTTGAAAAATGGGCTAAAGAGCTAATTAGAGAATTCTCAACAGAAGAACTGAAAATGAATGAAAGACATTTAAGGAATTGCTCAACAACCTTAGTCATCAGAAAAATGCAAATCAAAATGACTTTGAGATACCATCTTACACTTGATAGAATGGCTAAGATAAAAAACACTGATGACAGCTTATGTTAGAGAGGATGGTGGGGAGAGCAAGAGGAGGGAAAAGAGGGGGATTTGTGGTTGGTAGGTAAAATGAATAAAAAATTATTAATAAAGAAAAAAGGGGTATAGATCTAAACAGAGAATTCTCAACAGAAGAATTTCAAATGTCCAAAGGTCACTTAAGGAATTGCTCAACCTCCTTAGTCATCAGAGAAATCCAAATCAAAATGACTATGAGATACCATCATCTTACACCTGTCAGAATGGCTAAGATCAAAAACACTGATGACAGCTTATGTAGAAGACATGGAGTAAGCGGAACACTCCTCCACTGCTGGTGAGAGTGCAAACTTGTACAGCCATTTTGGAAATCAATATGACAATTTCTCATAAAATTGGGAATCAATCTACCTCAAGACGCAGCTATACCAATCTTGGGCATATACTCAAAGGATGCTCAATCGTACCACAAGGTCACTTGCTCAACTATGTCCATAGCAGCATTATTCATAATAACCAGAACCTGGAAACAGCGTAGATGACCCTCAACCAAGAATGGATAGGGAAAATGTGGTAATTTACACAATGGAGTATTGCTCAGCTGTAAAAAACAATGACCTCACGAAATTTGCAGGCAAAGAGATGGAACTACAAAAATCATTCTGAGGGAGATAACCCAGACCCAGAAAGATAAACATTCAATGTACTCACTTATAAGTGGATATTAGGAGTAAAGTATAGGATAACCAACCTACAATCCACAGCCTCAGAGAGGCTAGATAACAAGAGGGCCCAAAGAGGGATTCAGGAATTTCCCTGGGAAGAGGAAATAGAAGAGATCTCCTGGGTAAACTGGGGGTGGAGGAGACGAAGAGATGGGAACTTGAGGGAGCAGTTTGGCAGGCCGGGTGCAGCAGATGGGTTGGGATTAGGATGAAGGGGGAGAATAAAAGCGAAATCTTGTAAAGGGGCACATTTTGGAGTTAGGGAAAAACCTTGCTCCAGGGAAACCCCAGGAATCCACAAGGATAACCCCAGTTAAGATCCCTAGCAATAGTGGAGAGGGTGCCTCAACTGGCCATCTACTGTAATCAGATTGGTTACTGACTACCCTAATTGTTATCAATAGATGCTCTATCCAGTAATTGATAGAAGCAGATGCAGAGATCCACAGCCAAGCACTGGGCCTAGCTTCAGGAGTCTTGCTGAAGAAAGGGAAAAGGGATTATATGAGGCATGGAGGTTATGACAGAGGAACCCACAGAGACAGCTGACCTGAGCTTGTGAGAGCTCATGGTCTCTGGAATGCCAGTTTGGGAGCCTGCCTGGGATCAACCTTGGCCCTCTGCATTTGTATGACAGTTGTGTAGCTTGGACTCTTTGTAAGATTTCTAGCAGTGAGATCAGAACCTGTCCCTGGTGCTTAGCTGACTTTTGGGAACCTGTTCCCCATGCTGGATTGCCTTGCCCAGCCTTGACACAAAGGGAAGAGCTTGATCCTGCCTCAACTTGATGTGCCATGCTCTGTTCAAGCCCCTGGGAGGCCTGCCTCTTTCTGAGTGGAGATGGAGGAGGAGCGGATGGGAATGAGGGGTAGATGGGAGGGGAAACTGAAGTTAGTGTGTAAAATAAATGGAAAATGTTATTTAAATAAAATAAAATAAAAAGAAGGAAAAAAGATTCTTATGGAATCATTTGTATTTTATGAATTGGATAAGTATAGTTTCTACATAAGAGATGGATATGTGTTGATTAATCACTGATAATGATTCTTGATTTCCACCATAGTTAGCTACAGCTCTTTAGTGGTTTTTAATCAGAAATGTAGTGATGGTACCTATGGATCTTAAAGTGACAAAATTATTGACGAAAAATAAACACAGCACAAAGTTTTATTCTCTAAGCAATTGTCCACAGGAAGGGGAAAGCTTCTCTGGAAGGAAAGAATCGGATATTAATTAGACAAATTTACACAAAAATTCTTAGGATAGGAGGTTTCATTCTTAAGAAAAACAGAGAAGTTATGTGAGAAGTTGGACAGTATCTTTTTCCTTAAAATTTTTGTTGTAGTTTTACGTGTGTGTGTGTGTGTGTGTGTGTGTGTGTGTGTGTGTGTGCCTGTGTCTGTGTCTCTGTGTGTGTTGTGAGGGCTAAAGCTATGTTTCAAGTTTTAATTACTGTCCTTAAGAGATCTGCAAAACAAAAATGCCTCTAACCTTTAAGCTCCATTTGCTTTAAGATTTACCTGTAAGCCCCACTTGCCTAAGGACAGATAACTCCCTGAAATGCTGCGACTGTTCTTGCAAGACAAGAAGCCTCATATTTTCACTTCTATAAGCAAGATTAGTTGCCTTAAATGTACAAGATGTGCTTGGTCATATGTAGGCAGCAAGTACATGAGAATGTATGCTTGTTCCCATTGGACAAGGGTGGGAAGTCTAGCCTTGTGGGTTTTGCCTTTTTAAGTACCCGACTAACATAATTCAGGGCCATTTTCTGGGTACCGACCTGGCCAGTGTCCATCATCCTGGCCGGTACTGAATAAAGCTTGCTCAAATTTGGCTACAATAATGTGGTTGTGGTCTTATTCTCACACGGTGGGATTAATAGCATGTGCTCTCTTGAGTAACAATAACATCAATATTTCCATAAGGAAGCTCTGCCTAGAACCAGGTGGAATGGGTAACAGTTGGAAGTCACCCAGCAGAGGACCCTGGAGTTACCACAAGCAAACTCTCCACGTGGAGACAGTCCTACAATTTCTCTTCAGCTTTGCTCGTTTCTTTTTTGTTTTTCCCCTTTCCAGCTTGTTTTGGATTGTAGAACCTTGAAATGGAAGCTCCACATTAGCAATTCAAATCCTAAACTGAGCTTTTTAATGCTAAATACTCGTGGATCTCATTTGAGAAGATTGTCAAGTTAAACAATGTAGATTTTTCCTATCTGCAGCAGAGTGGCTTTGCAGACTTTGCTCAGTTAAGATCCAAGCGATGATATTCATCTTGAGCTCAGGCATTCAATCCAGAACCAACAGATGTATTTTGTAAATTCAGCATTTAGTTATCTCTTGCCCATTAAGAGGAAGCAAAGCAAACATTGCACCCCTCCCCAACACTTTTATTCATGCCTGAAGCTAAGCAAGGAAAAGGGGGAAATGTTTTTAGAATTACAAATAGAACCTTTAAATTGTAGAAAATTGCTAATTTCATTTATGCACTGCCTAACTTCTGTTTTCTCTCTCAGTTGTTATTCAAATTTCTATCTGCAGTCAAAGAGAAAGGAAGAGAATAATCCTACTAGGAATTTAGTGAGTTTTCTTTTAGGGATCACACATAAACGCTGCATATTTGAATATGCAAATTTAATAGACCAGATTGGGAAGAAATGAAAAATGGTTGTATGTTTAGCCCCAGGAAGCTAGCCCAGCTTAATAAGCTGACAGAGAGTTAAGGAGTGCCCACTTGCAAATCTCAAACAGGGAAGAAAGTACGCGTAATTTGCTTACCTAACAGGAAGGGACTGAATAGTGAGCAGATTTTCGAGACCTAGATTCTCCTGAAATTAGTTACAGAATTCTTTCAAGAGGCTTCTTTTTCCTCCTGTGATAAAGAGTTTTTCCTTAGATAATCTTGGAGATTATAGCCATCCTCAAAATTCAAATAAAGCTTTCTCTAAAGTGTGTTCCAGTATTCTTGAGTCTACAGATCTCACATCTTGACACAGAAGATGTGATGTTGTTTTTCAGTTTATGCAGAAGTGGAAACAATGTTCTCCTATTTGAAGCTCAACTCAGTATCTGTATGTTATATTTCAGTGTTGTGTAGTTTGCACGTTTAAAGCATAGCAATGTACTTAACACACAAAAAAGGAGCCTCCATTAAGGATGCCCTATTTTCAGATCCTGCAGTGGATCTTTAGCTACAAATTGAGCTTGGCTTTACAGGATTTTTGTTTTCAAGCATTCATTCATATTCCCTGTCTCTGTCTCTCTGTCTCTCTGTTCCTCTCTCTCTCTCTCTCTCTCTCACTGGTGTGTGTGTGTGTGTGTATGTGTGTGTGTGTGTGTGTGTGTGTCCCTCCCTGTAATGTTTAGCTACCCAGTATTTCAAGTTTGAAGAATTGAATATTAGTGGTTCTTTTGGATTTACAGTAATCATTTGGGCAGATTGTCAATATCAATTTCCAGCCTACATGACTCTTCATACCACTCAAGGAATTATGTCAAAACTGTCTGTAGATAGAAAATTGGGTAAAATAAGCCAAGATGTTTAAAAAAAAAAAAAGTCAAATAGCTGTAGAGGAAATAAGAGAAGAAAAACACCAATTTTCTTTGTATCCAGTTTAAATATCCAGAAACATCATTGTATCTTGGTGATGTCACATACCCAGACACCCAGGATGCATAAAAGAATTATAGTACTATGTGAGCTTCCACATGGGAGTCAAAGGAAGGGGTAGACTTGCCATGTAATCAGGTTTAGGATTCCTCAGCCTCTCCGCTTCCAAGTTACTGTGTCAAACTACTGAAGATACAATGGAGAACCCAGGAAGTTACAGATGACCTGAATGTAGACCAGATGGGAAGGAAACCATAGGCCATAAAGAAACTGAGAGAGCTAAGCATAGGGACTAATTTAGCAATGTGGGACTTTACTTGGTTTGGATTAGACACAGATCTTCTTCTGATAGTGCACTTGGCAGTCTAGCTCCTTTATCGGTAGGTACCATGTATACACACCCCTCTCAGAACAATGCACCTAGTGTGTTATATTTTAAGTTTAAATTACTGTGCTTAAAGATATCTGTAAAAAAAAAAAATACCTCTAATCTGTAAGTCCCACTTGCCCAAGGACAGGTAACTTCCTGGAATTCTGGGGCTTGTTGTTCATGTAAGATGTGTTTTCTACAGACAAGCTTGGTTTACCTAATTGCACAGGATGTTCTTGATCACACATACGCAAGACGTACATAGCTAGGAAGTACATCAGGATGTATGCTTGCCCTTGATTGGATGAAGGCAGGAAGTACATAGACTTGTGGGTCTTATCTTTATAAGCCCATCTAATGTAATTTGTGGCCATACTCTGGGAATACTGGGTATGAACCTGCCTAGTGTTCACTGTCCTGGCCAGTATCTAATAAAGCTTGCTTCAAATTTGGCCCAAAATTTGTAGAAGAGGTCTTTTTCTCACCTGGTTGGAGTAAGACTAGCAGTCTTAGACCTCCATTTGTATTAGACAACACCTACATTCCTATCTGAAAAATAAATTAGGTATCCCTTCCCCCAAAAATGATCGAGCTAAGACAGTTTCTATTCAAATATATTTTTAACGTATCAGAGTACAAAGAATAGAAAAGTCTATCCCACCTAAACTTGTTTTAGATGCATGTACAGTAAAGAAAATTTGTGTCCCTTTGTGAACTTTCAGGGGAAGTCTCTTTTACTATATGCCTATGTATAACTGCGCATGCATAGAACTAAAATCAAATGCAAATGGGAAGGGACATGTGCAGTAGGCTAAATGGATGCATTACCTAAATACCAATCAAAATAGAGAATAACCCACATTTATAGCCTTAGGAGGTAAACACCTTCTCTTTAATCTCATAAAAGGATTTTGGCAAAGTTATTCTTTATAAAGTCACTATATGGTAAATTCTATCCATCACTTTGGGTTATTCATCATGGTCTTTCCTAAATCTACATATAGTACACATATTTTAAAAACATATATTTGCTATTCAACAATTAATACATGTTTATTCTGTCTAACTTGTAAAGTTTCCTCCGAAAGGGCCAAAGAAAGAGCTTTTTCTTTCCTATACATGCATGGAAGAGTATTTTCATTCTTTAAAAGTTCTAAAACTGAGTTCATGAAATGGACTGTTAGTAGATATATCAACAGGAGAAAAGTATACAAATTTATTATGTACCTGTGGGTATCACAACATCACCTTAAAGACAAGTATATTAGTGACTTTTCTATGCTGTGAAGAGACACCATGATCAAGGTAACTTGCAGAAGAAAGACTATTTGGGGCTTGCTTACAGTTCAGAGTGTTAGAGTCCATGATGATTGTGGTAGGGAACATGGAAGCAGGCAGCCATACATGACTCTGGAGTAGTAGCAGAGATCTTACATTGGACCCACAAGCCTGACGCAGACAGAGAACTAACTGAGAATCAGTGGGCTTTTGAAACCTCACAGTCTACCCCCAGGTGGCACACCTCCTCCAACAAGGTCACACCTCCTTATCCATCCCAATCAGTCCCATAAACATAGGATCCTATAAGGGCCACTCTCATTTAAAGCACCACAAGTGAATAAAACCATGTCCAGTGATAGAAGTTTATATATATTCACAGGAAAGATAATAGGGATATAGCACCTTGGAGAAGAAGAAATGATTGAGGGAAACATGAACGGCCCATCAGAAGAGGAAGCAGCAGCTTGTGCTGCACCCTGACCATGATGTAGATCTGATCTCTTTGAAGACCCACCCAGTCTTGCCTGATGGGTGAGAGTCCTGTACAGGGGGCTTGTGACATTTATTGTCTTTTGTAGAATCTATTTTTAGGAAGTGAGAGAAGCCCATTTCCAAAACCACATGTAAATTGAATGTATTTTCATCTTACTTATTTATTTTTTCCTTTGAGACTGACTCTCATGTAGCCCAGGCTACCCTTGAACTCACATTACCACAGAATGACCTTGGACTTCTGATCCTTTTAGCTCCACCTCCAAGTGCTGGAACGAGAATCACAAGCCACTATGCCTGGTTTAAGCCATACTGGAGAGGAGACATGAGACACTTACATGCTAGGCAAATAAATAGTTTCCCAACTGAGCAACACTAATCAGCCCATAGGCTGAATATGCTTTTATTTTGACATAAGATACTCTTGCTGTTGTTCTCAGTGATATTAGCTGGTTTACTTAATGTAATGAGTGGTAACTCCTCTGCAAGGCTCTTGAAGAGCAGAGAAACTTCCTTGGCAGAGATACTCCCTTCCTCAAGGGGCTGTGGAGGAAATCAGAGTGAAACAAACCCCTGTAAAGTACACACAGAAGGTGGATGTGCTGAACTACAGAAATGGATTGTGGGAAAGAAGCACACTGCTCTGTTTATCTTTTCCAAACAATAGAGAAATTAGAACAGAAGTAATCAGTGTGGGGAAAACATTCCACCTTGAAGAAAAGGACCTTTTTGCCCTCTCTCCCTGCTCCACCATCTTGAAATGGATTTTAGCTTTTATCAATCTGTGAAACTGAGGATCATTAAATATTTAAATCAAACAAGGACACCCAGGTTAGTCTCCTTCCATTCCCTCCACCTCACGAGTGGAGTTTATTTTCCCTGGCTGCAATTTGCAGATTAGATTATCCCCCACAAAGGACCATGTTAGGAGAGGACACAATACCTATCCCGCTTTGGTTTTTCTGCTTAAGAATACTTGGGACTCAATTATTTATTGAGAAACAGCAGAAAGGAAACAAATTCTGAATATTGCCTAAGGAACCGTTTTATAAGGGAAGTTTCCCTTTGTAAAATGATTCTCCATTTGTGAAGGATTTCTTCTGTGGAAAAGAACGATATAAATATTGTTAGTAGAGAAAATAACATTTTAACTATGCGTAATAGGCCTTCCAAATATTTACTGTACCTTTTCTGGCCAGGATTTCTTCAATTTGTCTTCAATCCCACAGCCTTCTTTTTATTTTTGTGTATAAAATTGTTGACACAAAATTATTGCTCTAAAGGGAATGTGAGTTCACTTTCAGGTACAGTATTAGTAACTTATGCATGGGAACACAGGTTCAGACTGCCCTGAATTACATGATATGCTGTGAAATGGTTTACACAAACTCACATAGTCACAAACAAAAGAAAATCACTAATTAGTACATTTGCCAAACTAACTGGAGGTGGGGGCATGAGGTCAGAGCCCAGCAAGAAAATATTTTCCATGCATTTCAAATCCTGTCTGATGAAGTTCAGAGCTTTAGTGTTGTTTGCACCTAATGGTCTGTTAAGTTAATAAATTCAAAACTTTGCTAGTCACAGTGATGTTAGGTTGAAGACAAGGATGTTAGGTAGATACCCATGTTGTTAAAATAACTATTGGGGAGATTAAGGAAAGCCCAAGGTGATGTTGGCTCTGGACTTTCAAGAATCCTCTCTGTAATTTCAGTCAGTCAGACCACAGGTCCTTCAACACAGGGGTGACTCCTTCAGACAAAGCTGGTGGAAAAGTCTGAATTTGAAATCATCTCTTTGTCTAACTCAATTTTATTTGCCTTTCCCTTATCAGTCTATCTTTTCTTGCAAGGTCCCCAGCAAAGACCTTATCAATATAAGAAAGGTCTTTTTCTTACATACAAACTTCAGATCATACATAACCAAAAACAATAGTAAAAAGTCTTAATCATCTAGTATAAAAATGAATTTCCTAATTTGAAATACTAGGATATCAGAACTGGATTTCTCATATAAATTTCATGAATATTTAACAGCAGCCTTTAGCTTTCATGTATTCACATATTTTTTCATATGTAATTTAGCCAGCTAGGTTCTGGGACACTGAAAGAAAAAGACCTAATTAGCAATCGTCTAAACTGGAATAAAAAAAAATGTAAAGGACAATCTAAATAATTCTGGGATTGCACTTTCTTTGAGAAAGAAAATTAGAATAGACTTTAAAAATATTAAAATTAGTTATAAATTTGATATTCTGAAATACTTCCTGTGGTCCAGTTCAGAGGACATGCAGGAAAGCAAGGTAACTTACTTACAACACATGTGTTGTGTTCTACACTATATTTACTTTTTTCATGTTGCAGAGTTTTATTTTTTTTCTTTATTTTTCGAGAGATACTATAATTCCATATTTCCCCCACCATTTCTTCCTTCCAAACACTCCTTGCTCTTTTTCACTTAAAGCCTCTTTTTTCATTGTCTTGTTACATACATATATGTATGTTTATATCCATGTGTGTTCCTAAACACATAGATGCAACTTGCACTGTCTGTATAATGTTACCTGTATGTACGTTTTCAGGCAGGGATGACCATTGGGTACTGGATAACCAATTGGTGTGCTGTTCCCCGGGGAAGATTGTTTTCTCTCATCCTCAGCATTTCTTTTTTTTTTTTTTAATCTTTTCTTTTAAAAAAAATAAATTTATTTATTATGTATACAGTGTTCTGCCTGCATGTTTGCCTGCAGGCCCAAAGAGGACACCAGATCTCATTATTGATGGTTGTGAGCCACCATGTGGTTGCTGGGAACCGAACTCAGGACCTCTGGAAAAGCAGCTAGTGTTCTTAACCTCTGAGCCATCCTCTCCAGCCCCCATCTCTCAGCATTTCTTAATTGCCTGTAGTTCTCTGTGAAGGGGTGTGGTCCCATGGGCTTTCCCTGGTCCAGTTTAGTATGTTCATAGTTGTTTTCCTATTCAGTTCATGTTCAGGCAGCCGTGTTGGTGGGACTTTACAGGCGTAGCTTTGGCCGTTCCTAGGAGACACAGTCTTACTGCCAATGCCCTCCTCCTTGGGCTCTTATGTCCATTCTGCCCTCTCTTCCAGAGTGTTCCCTGAGCTTTAGACTCAAAGCTCACCTTGTATAGTTTTTTTGGTTTTGTTGGTTTGTTTTAAACTCTATGAACTCTTGAAAATTTATCATACTTCTAGAATATCAGACTCTGTCTCACAGACTTACAAAAGAAACAGTCAATAAAACCTCCTAAACAATAAAAGAATTGCCCTTCCATAGGTATCACCATCCAAGATTGCAAGTTGTATTACAGAGCTATAGAAATAAAAGCAGCATGCTATTGGCATAAAAACGGATTCATTGATCACGAGAATAGATGGCCTGCACATAACTCCATACACCTACAGACACCTGGTTTTTGTTTGTTTGTTTGTTTGTTTTGTTTTGTTTTTTGACAAATAAGCCAAAAATTTACACCAGAAAAAAAAATGATCTTCAAAAAATAGTGCTGGTCAAACTGAATGACTTCACAGAAAAGGATAAAAATAGACCCGCATTTATCATCTTCAAACACTCAATTCCAAATGTAAAACGAAAACCACTATGTGAGTACTATAACTAAAAGTTTTCAGCTTATCCTTCTCTATCTTTCAGACTCAGTTTTTCTGATGAGCAAAGCCATGGGGTCTGAAGATGAAACATCAAGAATTCAGATTTTTCTAGTCTTTCCCGGGCCTGGTTGGAGACTGACCATGTGATTCAATGTTCTGTTTTGAAGTTTATTTAAAAGTTTCTCTCTCCCTGTATTTGCCTCCTGGTCTCAATCCCTATCAGCATCATTTTTACTATGAGTTTACCGTCATAAGGACTTTCTAGTTGAACGTGTAGCATCTTATGTTGATGTCTGTGAGTTGACTCCCAAAAAGTAACTTGTGAGTAAATGGTAAAGTTTGAATACCTATATTCAGTTGGCTATAGTCTAAGTGTGTTTTGAGTGGTGGATATATATGAATGGAGTAGCTGAATACTGAATACTTTTTGTCCAGAGAACTGAGGTTAATATAAAAGGCATATTCTCTGAGAAGCATCTAGTCAAAGAAATCAAAGTAGCAAATCCGCAGTCTGTACCCCATAATTCTCTTTTCTAATTTCCCGTACCACCACTGTATCTCTTCTATATGCTCATATGCAGACACTTCCCTGTTTTTGTTTGTTTTTGTTTGTTGGGGGGGTCCTGTCACCCAGTTCCCAAATAAATCACACATGGAGGCTTATTATTACTTCTGAATGCCCGGCCTTAGCTTGGCTTAATTTCTAGCCAGATTTCCTTAAATTAACTCGTCTATCTTTTGCCCTGGATTTTTCCCATTCTTTAAATTCTGTAAATCTTACTCTTATTCCATGACTTGCTGTGTAACTGGTTGGCTGGCCCCCGGAGTCCTCCTCTTTCTCTGGCTCCTCGAGCTTATCTCTCTCCTCCCAGTTTTCTCCTTCTATATATACTCTCTGCCTGCCAGCCCTGTGTATCCTTTCTCCTGCCTTGTTATTGGCTGTTCAGTTCCTTATTAAATCATCAGGTGTTTTACACAGGTGCAGTAACACAACTTCACAGAGTTAAACAAATGCAACATAAACAAAACTAACACACCATAAAATATTCTACTACACTTCTCCAAGGAGAGGAACATTATGGCTGAACTAGCATATCACAGTTGAGAATATTGCAAATATTTAAGACTTCAATTGTACAGAAACCTACTTATTTGTAAAGATGAACTATATATTCCATACTTGCCTTCTATGGAAGTAAGATCTCATTGTATGTTAAAATGATTGGATTTCAAATATTTAAAATAGTCGGGGAAATTTCTGAGGAAAGCCCTTCAGAATTGAGTTTGAATCACATCTAAACAGAGCCAGTAATTCTGGGTCATTGTGGAGATGCCCTTATTAGAGTGAGTCCTAGAAGCCATTTGTTCACAGCATAGAGCGTTACTGAGAGCATAGTAGAAATATGTTCAAATTTATGAAAGAGTAATGAGGATCTATGTTAAGAAACCTTGGGCCCTTGAAGAACTCTTTGCTTATCACAATTCAACACCTCCTAAGTGTCTAATGAACTTGCTGATTTAAAAATTATTTACAACATCACAGCTGTCACAATCTTCTTAGAAGGTGTCATAACTACACAAACATCTTTGTGCATGGGTCAAATGCTGTTCAATACACATACATGTACAAAGGAACAAGTAGGATAAAACAAGGTTCTTCAAGAGGGGAACATGTTTTCCATTCTGTGGACAAGATTTCACTTATTTATTCACCTAACAGACAATGTTTAATGCCTACTATATACTAAGGATTATGGTCTTGGTATAAAGTGCATAGGCTGTTTAAAATTTAATGGAGATAACAGAAAGATATTATCAAGTGCAATTAAGGTATTGCTATATCCCATCTTAATAACAGATGCCAATGACTTCATCCCATTTATAGCTAGCAAATTCCAGAACTCAGCAACTTTCTTTTTGTAACAACCTCACAGAGCCCCAAGCAGCAGTGTAGGGACATCTCACTACTGAGGTTCTGCCTTACCTCTGCTTTAACTGTATTCTTCCTTCTTAAGGATATTCTGTCTTTCATGTGATTGGCCAGTGCAGAAACAACTGGTTCTCCGACACAGTTGCCCAGAGGATAAGACTGGACCTGATCCTCCTCCATGAACGGGCACATCATTGTTCTCTGTTATAACTCTCCTGGTTTTCTTGTTTTAGGAAATTGCTCAACTTGTGAGTGTGTGTGTGTGTGTGTGTGTGTCCCTATCAGTTTTCCAATATCAATTGCCTCTCTTGAGCTTCTTGCACAATAGCGACGATCTGCTTTCTGCTGCCCTACTCTCTGCTGCCTTCTGATCTGCTCACCTCCCCTCTGCTGCTCTCTCCTCTGTTGACCTCCCTTCTGTTGACCTCTTCTCAGCTGCCCTCCCCTCTGCTGGCCTCTTCTCTGCTGGCCTCTTCTCTGCTGATCTCCTCTTTACTGACCTCTGTGATGCTTCCATTCCCTTCACTAAGCTGACCTCCTTTTGGAGCCCACAGTATAGACACTGACTCTTTCCATAGTTCTCTTCTAGAGTCCTACAACCACCTTGTTTGGAAATACAGCACGCGTGTCCCTCTGGGAAAGAGAAGCTTCCTGTCTCACCCACTGCACTGTTGCCACCTTCACTTGCACAAGGCCCCTTTGTCAGGCTTTTGTCTTTGACATTTCTCTTCCCCATCATTTGAGTGACCTGCATCTGGGTCACTGGGAAACACTGTCTGTCCTGCTCCAAGATCTTTGCGAAGTCTGTTACAAAAGGTGGTTAGTATGTCAAGTTCAGGATTCGTCTGTTTCTTTGTCTCTCCTTTTCAAGAAATACCTGCTTTCCAGTGAGTTTCTCTCACCTCCCCAATCTGTTTGCATCATATCCTCCTGGAGTTTCAAATGTAACTCTTGAGGCCCATAGAAGTTAGTAGAGAGGCATTTTTCTCACGGGGTTTTGAATAGGCTCACACACACTGAACAGCTTTGGTTCCACTCCTCTAAGCACTTAAGCCATCCTGTCTGCCCTACCCATGTACTTAGGAAATCAATCTACAGAAACAGGGAAGAACAACTAAGGGATGCCACCTAGTCACCCAAATGACCTCATTCTAGAGCTTCTGTTACAGTGTCAGGTGTGAGGCTTCTAAGCTGAACAGTTGCTCTGAGTAGTGCCCACATCCTTCCACTCTGCAGCCTGGTCATACATTCATCCTGACCAACTGCTAAACACATGGCCTGAGTTCCCTGTGAGTGAGGCCCTCAGAATCTGTGGGGACTACAGAATTGTCTTAGACTTTTAGGAAAGTAGGAATTGTTGCCATCAGACTGAAGCATGAGAGTCACAACTTATGTTATGTCTCAAATATTGGAATGAGTGCAGCTTTGACAGAGTGAGTAAGAATGGAAAAGGTGCAGTCACACTGTAAGCCACCAGTAGTTCATCCCATCTCTGCTGGAACAAAGCTGTTAGGAAAAGCACTATTGTTGTTAACAGTGGTAAACAATAAATCGCAACAACATATGACTTAGTAAACATCGCTTTGTTTAATTTTCAGCAAACACATGGAGCAGGCAAGAAATATAAAAGGTTGACAACTATATTTTAGAACTTGGGCTTAATAATGAGGCAAGATAGGGTTTCCATTCTAGACAGCAGAGTAGCTCATGACTAACTTGTAAAACTATCTTATCATCTTACTTTGGGTTTGGTTTAACTCAGCTGGAAGTTATGTCTAACCTTCAATAGGTTACATTTCAAATGAGTTCTGACTGTTTCAATCCCTCCATCCCACAATTAATACTAATAGTATCTTATTTCAATATTATTTAGCCTACAAATGGCTTAATTTTATTTCTTTTCAATATTCTGACATGTCCAAATTCCCTCCAAAGTAAAAATGGATGTCTTGACTGATACAATCATGAATTAATGAATTAATAATGTCGTATATAAGCAATAAGCTGAAGATTATTGCAATGTTTACAGTACAATTGTACTAATTTGGGACATGACCTAGAGATGAGCTGCAACTGTACTGTAAACATCGGATGGTCTTGATTTGTCCATATCACATTGCTGGTTTAACACCAAAAAGGCATTGAGGACCCAAATGGTTTGATTTTCTTTACACTATTCTGCAAATGTCATAAATTTCAAGTCCACACAATGGACTTCTCCTGACAATGGTGGTCTCCATCCCTGTTTTCTTCCTGCTTTTCATCAGAGAAGTCAAGACCACTTTAGACCTTTTATCATGTGAACATTGGATTCAAATGAGTTGATACACAGGTAACCATTTTGAAGCTACAGCCTGCTATCGAAGTACTTGCCCACATCCCACACTGGGGCCGGAAGTACCAGCTTTAGTCTCAATTTTGCTGCATGGCTCTTTCATTACCATAACAGTATGAATGGAAATTCTCATATGTTTTTTATAAAAACTAGACAACAGATAAGTGCTTCAGACTTTGTTTAAAACTTACTTAAAGGTTTTGGGTTTTTGGTTCTTTCTTTTTTTTTTTTTGTAAAGTTAAAATTCTTTATCCATATATCCCACATATTGTCATTGAACTGTCACTGAAGGCCAGGGAATGAATGGGTGTTGAGGCTATGGAAGCAAACACCAAAGACAAACTTCTTGCATTTTGAAATATGTGATTTAGTCAGGAGACCATGACAATATAAAAAGTAATCAAGGAAAAAGCTAAAATAGCAATAATTTATTTTGTTTGGAAAAAATGAATGGTGTGGTTAGGATGTAATGAAATAATATCTAAATATCAAGTAGGTTCAGGAAGAAACTCAGTGTAGACTATGGCATTCTGCACTGCCTGATGCTCAAATGACCCTGTGTTTTACAAAGAGTTAGGATGAATGTGAACTGAGAAGTAACTACTAGTTTAAATACAGGGGGATGTTGGTGATAGTGAGCAGCAAGAATAACTGAATTTATCAGAAACAAAAAACTGGTTTGGAATTTGAGGCTTGCATATGAGGCAGGAAAGTGGAGAACATGAGTAGGGCTACTCCGTTTAGAAAACAACATTGTGCATACTACAGTATGCTATGGACGGCAACTGTGAGAACTTAAACGATGCCAACACATTGAAGTTAACCTACTTCACTGACTGCGGAAACAAAGAGTAAAACATATTTAATCTTCATTGAAAAACGACACCAATATGCAAACTAATCCACTGTGTTGGTGTGTTCATGTAACTCAAAATCTAACAAACAACAAAAACTGTAAATGGGAAAATAAAAATAATAAAGGATGTTAGGAAATGAAAGTACACTAAAATATTCATGAAAGGAAATGCTATATGTAATTACTTAAAGAGATCATCTGAGCGACTCCCGGATGAGACAAATGAGGAGAGAATTCCATATTATATATTGTTATAATTTTATTTTTTGGAAAAAATAAACATCTTTCTTTTCCTCAACTTCTCATTGTCTTCTACTCAGAGAATTATCTGAAATGAACAAGATTTATGTAGAGATTTTGTGTTACCTCCTAAGTGGTCCCCCCATGGAGAGGTCCCCTGTCCCATGAAGGCTATAGAGAGATGGCTCCATTATACTTTTGTAGAAAGTAGAAGGAATAAACTAAAAAGAGAGTAAAATGGTTTGTGATACATGTCCTTAAGATAACCTAGCTTAATACAGGGCTGGAAATTTAATGGAGAAATTGATAGAAAACAATGATGCTTCAATTTCTTTGATACCTAGAAGCAAAAAGAATAGAAAGTATATTGGATGGAAAAATCAAGATCCATAGACATGCTCATACACTTGTGAGCTGAAAATAATAATAAAATTTTATAAGCCTAAAGTTAATGCTTTAAGTGAAGCAAATATCTAACTATACAAATCTAAGCATAGAAGGAAACTATACAGTACAGTTACATATAATAATGGAATGAAAGCACTTTTTAAATAAATTGCTAAACGTGAACAAAAATATTATGAAACATCCAAATTATAAATCAACATAGGTTGAAATTAACATCCATCTAACATTAAAAAATAATGATCACAATTTAATCCTCATTTCTCAGAATCAATTTGCATATTTCACATAATTCTGAGCCCTAAATTTTAGGAGAAATTAGCTGGAACTTTTTCAAATGATTTTGCTTCAAGGAACTGATTCCGTGATGTAGGATATTTTGTTAAAGCAAGCATCCAAGTTTGGTTCAGAGTATGAAGAGGGTGTGCTTTGTGATATGAAGATTAAATTTTTTTTCCAAATGGCTGACAATGATTTATTTACTCTTTGTGAACTCCAAAAGTATATTAGGTAAAAGATTAAAAAAAAAAAGAGGCTGATTTTAGCTTTGCATAAGGAAACAATGGGGCAATTTCCACAAAGGCTGGTATGTACTAAAGTAGGACTTAGGAGTTTCCATCTTCAAAATAATACAAAAGTGATATATGTATGCTAGGAACTGTATTTCAGTTTTGATGTTCGGTCTTTCTCAGGCTGTTGTGTGATGCTGAGCAGCAGCCCTGAGTCTCCAGCTTACCAGCCACACAATCAGCAAGGGAAACACCCTACAGTGCACCCATTTGTTGCCACCAGGTTCAGTAGACTAGTGTGATAAAAAACATGCCCATGTTAACTTTCAAGTGGTAACATTTTTCAGTGCATTATAGCTTTATCCTGACCTCATCCCCCTCATAAGTGGAAAGGCATCTACACAGTTTGGTGGGCTCCATTTGGAGGAAAGAAATCTCTTCCCTTGTTGGAGTGAGTTCATGCTTAGAACGTAAAAGTGGCAAGAGTAATTACCACGGCAGACCATTCAAATACAAGTCAATCCTTGAGACTTAGGATTTTCCTCATATTTTTAAAGTTAAAAAAAAAATAAGGAAGAGGGTAAAGTTTTCAAAATTTCTAGTTGAATTTGAAAATGTTTTTATCAGAAAACGTATACACGTGCAGTCTCTCAAGAGGGAGGTCACTTAAGTGGATATCAAAATCTTCCTTTAGACAGAACATATCTTGTTTTCCCATGTTTCCATAAATGCCTGTGGGAGAAGAAGGATCATTATCAGAGCGTCAGCTTTTGGACAGAGCATCTCTCCTACCCCTGCCCCCTTCACCGTAGTGTTCCCTCCTTTTCCTCCAAGCACATGGTTCTCTGTAGGGTAATGGGTGGGTAGCAGGGCAGCTGATCTCAGCTCTCAGAGGACTCACACAGAGCAGCTGGTTGGATTTTGTTTTGAACTTGTTTGCACAAAGCTGCTGTCTGCAGCTGTTTCCCCATCAGGTTTATCTCCCACACAGCATAATATAATTTATTTTTATAGGAAATTCTTCATAACAAGGGACCACAAATGGCTTCTCAGGGAGAGTCAATCATAGAATAAAGAGCAACAGATGGACAGAAGGGGAGTTGTAAAGTGAGAAAGTGACACAGGAGAGGTGGATGTTCCAGGGAAAGCATTCAATCCAGCAGGCCACTCAGAAAGTTGGTGGGAACACTGAGAAAGATGTTTGTAAGTAAGGTGTATCAAGGTGCCAGGACCCTGTGCTTGAGGCAAGAGAAGAAAACAGAAACTTCTGAGAAATTCTCAATTCTGTACGTCCATAGAGCCTGAACTAACAGGTGTGAAGTCAAGAATATAATGCTTTTTTTAAAAAAAAAAATTGTTAACGGGGTATTACATAAGCCAGCAGATCTTGAACTCACTACACACTCTCTAGTGATTTCACAATTATTTGTGCTAGAGTTTAGAAATCTCCTCAGTAGCCAGAGTTTTTAATTAAGCCATCTCAGCTTATAAAGTTTTATCTTAAATACTTTTGCTATAAGTTATTACAAAATGGGCATCTGAGTCCCAACACAGCCCTCATTCTCCCAGGAAAGGAGGGGAATGAAAAGATATGAGAGTTGAAAGAATTCTCTTCCCTTTTATGAGGAAAGTTGAAATTTCTCAATAAAGTAAATTAAAGGACACCAATCCTGAAAAACTGCCAAATAAGCAAAGCCAGATAGACCAAAAAAAAGAGAGAGAGAGAGAGAGAGAGAGAGAGAGAGAGA
>CABHPH010000618.1:25688-71637 GCA_902168325.1 Peromyscus nudipes
AAGGTTCTTCCAGCTTACCCAAGAGGCAGCCCAAACTTCTTGGTGAGTTCCAGGCAAGTGAGAGATCTCGTTTCAATAAAATGGTGGAGGGCACTTCAGGAAAGACTTCCAAGGTTGTCCCCTGCCCTCTCATCTTTGTCAGGGTTTCTATTGCTATAAAGAGACACTCTGACCATGAAAACTCTCACAAAGAAAATATTTCACTGTGGTGGCTCACACACGGTTCAGAGGTTCAGTCCATTATCATCATGGGAGGACATGGCAGCATGCAGGCAAACGTGGTGCAGGAGAGGTAGCTTATACAACAGGCACCTACAGGAACAGGAGAGAGACTGTCTTGAGCGTAGATGAGACTTCACAGCCCACTTTCACAGTAACACACTTCCTCCAACAAGACCACACCTACTCTAGTAAGGCCACACCTCCTAATAGTGCCATTCCCTGTGGGGACCATTTTCATTTAAACCACCCGTCCTCTCCACACATGTACACATTTGCATAGGCACTCCATGATCATGTGTATTTGCATGTGCGTGAGTATTCATGCACACAAAATTTAAAAAATCAAAGATGAAAAATAATAACCATAAGCCTTAACTGCCCTGATTTGTAAATGTAAGTGATACTTAGTTTGGGCCTTTTCTCAGAAATATTGAAAGAAAACAAAATTCATATTGAACTCATTCAAGCCATGTATATTGTTATATAATGAGGAATGTGGTGGTATTGTGGTCCCCAAATATTGTGCACCCTAATAAACTTATCTGGGGTCAGAGACAGAACAGCCACTAGATACAAAGGCTAGAAAATGGTGGCACTCACACATTTAATCCTAGCATTCCGGAGGCAGAAATCCATCTGGGATCTCTGTGAGTTCAAGGCCACATTGGAAACAGCCAGGCAAGGTGACACATGCCTTTAATCCCAAGAAGTAAGCCTTTAATCCCAGGGAGTGATGGCAAAAGCAGAAAGATATATAAGGCGTGAGGACCAGAAACTAGAAGCATTTGGCTGGTTAAGCTTTTAGGTTTTGAGCAGCACAGTTCAGCTGAGAGCCATTGGAATGAGGACACAGAAGCTTCCAGTCTGAGGAAACAAGGCCAGCTGAGAAGTTGGCCAGGTGAGGTTAGCTGTGGCTTGTTCCGTCTCTCTGATCTGCCAGTGTTCACCCCAATACTGGCTCAGGTTTGATTTTATTAATAAGAACTTTTAAGATTCATGCTACAGAGGAACTTTTCAGAAACAGAGAATAAATAAGGCAATTGTGCCACTATAACCAAATATTTATTTCCATGTTCTTTCTGTAAGGACCTTCCCTTTCATTCTCGGGTAGAGGTCCCTGAACCATTGGTTTGTATAGGTAAACTCACTGAAATTGTATTGTCTACAAGCCTATCATCTAGAATCCTTGCAAATTCATCATTCACTGGAGTCTCACTGTGTGGCACTTTCATGGAACCTCTGCTAAACTCAGGAGAGGCCAAAAACACAACCATTAAACCCTCTCTGTCAAAGAGGAATAAAAAAAAAGGGATTTCTAAATAGTAGTGAGTCAGGCAAATTATCATTTTTGCTACATTGATTGAGATCAATTCTTCATTTTTATGGACAGAGTTTCTCAGCGTTGTTGTATGATGAGGTTTATTTGTAGTAAGAAAGGCTGAAACTTGCACTCCGTTGGCTCTGACTTCTGTGTGCTGTCCCCAGAACTATTTTAATATTGCATCTGTTCTGCAAAGTTTTAAGTCACATTCTCAGCTCTGAATTGTCCTTCCTCTAGGTTCTAGTTACAAGTATGTGAGCCAAGTGTAGCTATAGGATGTCAGAGACTCCTGATAGTGTGCTGGTTATGTTAAGTAACAAGATTGAGAAGACTTGGGTATCCTGCACATATGGCTATCAACATTTCAAACCTTTCAGGACTGTAGAGCTGAAATATTTACCCAGTGTATCAGTCACATTTCTATTGCTGTGATAAAGTACCATGTCCACAAGTTACTTACAGAAGAAATGTTTATTTTGGTTTAAGGTTTCAGAGAGATGAGAGGCATGGTGGCAGGCAGCCAGAACAGGAAGATGGAAATCACATTAACCTCACACAGGAAATAGAGACAATAAACTGGAAATGGGGCTAGACTATAAACTCTCCAAGGCTGCCCAAGTGACATGTTTTCTTCAGGAAGGCCATACTTTCTAAATAATCTATAGTCTCTGCAAACAGCACCACCATATGGGGACCAAGTATCCAAATGCTAGAGCCTATGGGGGACATTGCTCATTTAAACAACCATACCCAGAGAAACAGAACTAGTGAAGTACTACTTTGCTTCTGTTACAGACATTAAGGCAAAGTGAACTTGATCATGAGGAAATTGAAACCCCAGAAACATCATAAGGGAGCAAGAAGCATTTCAGTATATTATTTTGAAGTTTAAAGATGGGGTGAGTGGTTGCACAAAGAAGCAGAGGAATCAGTAAATTCTTACCATGATTGAGATTATTCACAGAGACCTCACAGAATGGCTTAAAAGCAGAAATGGAGCACAGCTCATTATTTAAAAATATATAGTATAGACTGGCTTACTTGGTATGGTTGTCTTCATGCTAGAGCAGTGGTTCTCAGCCTTCCTAGTGATACTTTAATACAGTTCCTTATGTTGTGACAACCCCCCAACCATAAAATCATTTCATTGATGTTTCATAATTGTAATTTTGCTAATGGTATGAATTGTAATTCATTCATCAATCATAATGAATGAAAGATATCTGATATGCAACCCCCAAGTTGAGAACCACTATGGGAGTGATTCCTTGATGGATGTTCCAGTCATGGATGTTGTGGTTTGAATGAAAATAGCCCCCATAGACTCGTAGGGAATGGCACTTGTTGTAGTATGCGTGGCCTGGTTGTAGTATGTGTGGCCTTATTGGAGGAAGTCTGACACTGGGGGTGGGCTTTAAGGTTTCAGAAGCTCAAGCCAGGCCCAGTGTCACTCTTCCTGCTGCCTGTAAATCTGGATGTAGAACTCATGGCTTCTTCCCCAGCACTATGTCTGCCTGCATGTCTCCATGCTTCCAGCCATGACAATAACAGACTAAACATCTAAACCTGTAAGTCAGTTCCAATGAAATATTTTCCTTTGTAAGAGTTGTTGTGGTCATGGTGTCTCTTCGCAACAATAGAAACCTTAAGTAAGACAATGGGGCTGGATCCCTCGGCAGTGCAAACCGATGCTGGAAGTTCAGAGGGTTCCTGGGACTCTCCTCATTTTCAGTACACATTGGAAGACCAAAATCTGTGTTCTGATGTCCATAAGGGATGAGAGCAGCAGTGGCAGCAGCATAGTAGATATCCTTCACACAAAAGGAGAGAAGATGGGCAGGAAACAGCAGCAACACTTTCCTGCAGAGATGTTTACATCTGGGTTGCCCCCAGCAAGTGTTGCACTAGGGGATCAGCTTCCCCTTATTTAATCCTTCCTGGAAATACTCTCATAGACATCAAGAGTGTGTCTCTTGGTTGATTCCAGATCCAGTCGAGACAACCATCACAATCACTGACCTGAAAGTATCTTTCATTTGAAAAAAGAATATTAAAAGATGTTGAGAAAAACATAGAAGGAAATTGAAAATTACAGAAGACCACATGGCATATACTCATACAACCACAGCCACATCACTAATGTTTTGCATAAGAACATTGCAATACTTCCCTTGCATGTACTGAACTGTTGATGTTCTATAAAAGTACCATATTACTTCCTCTCACTCACATTCATGACATCCAGAGAATAGCAGACAGCACAAAGATATATCGTTACTACCTTTTCCATCCTAAATCCACATTCACCATACACTGTGGCCATTACTGTTACAGTTTCAAGTGTGACCAAAAAGCCAACACAAAACCTTCTCTACAATTCTCTCTTATTATGAATCCTAGAAACATCAGCACATTGACCTTTTCTCTTTCCTCTTGGTTGTTCCCTTTTACCTTTTTTACTTAAAGGAGGCACATTATAGATTCTCCTTGTATTATCTGAGTTCAAAGCACCCCTGACAGTGTGCTTTGGGGTCATTATTAAGTTAAACAGGTGTCACTAGGAAACAAACCCCGAGATCCAAAGCATTTACAACCAAGTAATTAGAGAAACTTGGGTAATGTGCAGGCTACACATGAACATAGGGAGCATTCCTACCCAAGGCAAAGCAGGGCAAGGCAGATCTTCCCATTCTGTCTAGAAGGGCATCAGAATAATTTGTACATTATTCATTTATAGACATTTTCACTCAGTGTTGTTGGACCATGACTAACGGTAGGCTAGTAAAATTGGACGATGTGAAACCTTTGGTAGGGAGACTAACGAGAACTTGTAACTGCTTCAATGGTGTTCTGGAGAAGACTTGAGTTATGACATAAAAAAACTTGATGTAGTGCAGTGGATCCATTGAGGTTAATTCCCTTTTAAGTGATGAAAAACTATTCATATTCTAAAGGATTTGAATTTTTTAAAGTAACACACTGTCTTATGTTGCTGCATGATTGTAATGAATATACGTTTATGTTTGAATCCTTTAATTTTGTTGATTTAGGATTTATCATTTCTAAATTATTTACCTCAGTCAAAAGTTTTAAAGCAATTCTTGGGGGCACATCTTTTCTTCTAACAAATCTAAGTACAAACTGCAGATTTCATAATACTAGTAAAGCATCGGCAGGGAGTGTGGGCCATGGCACTCCTTAGTCTGCTTGAGGCTGAGTTAAGATTTTTCATATTTTCTTTGTCATGTAAGTTGAGATGCTTACTCAGTGGTAGACATCTGAAAGCATATGTGGCCATAATTAATTTCCTATGTGTGTTCTGGTATTAAAATGAATTAAATTACAAGTGTGTGATATTACTTGATAATGTCATGAGAAAACAACTCTCAAATGTATGGATGTATCTCTACAAGTAAAACAATGAAAGTTAGCTTCAAATGACTTATTTGACCTTTGTCTTATGAAAAGTTTATCATGTTTCTTTCTTTTTTAGATGTATGCCTAGGTATGTAGATAATGAGACAGGAAGACATGTATATTGTTGTGGAATTATATGTTTAACTATGTAAAGATGTGTTGTATTTGTTTAATTATGTAAAGATTTGCTGCTGGTTTACCTTGCTTGCCTAAGGCACCTGATTGGTCTAATAAGAGTTGAATGGCCAATAGCAAAGAAGGAGATACAGGCAGAGCTTCTGGGCAGCAAGAACAAGTAAGAGGAGGAATTTAGGCTCCAGAAGAAGAAATAAATGGAGACATCAGGGAGATGCAAGAGGCCAGTCAGACAGGCATGGAGGAAGCAGGAAAGTAGGACATACAGAAAGAAAGAAAGAAAGGTAAAAAGCCCTGAAGCAAAACATAGATGAATAGAAACAGGTAATATTAAGTTACAAGAGCTAGTGGGAGAAGCCTAAGCTAAGGCTGAGCATTCATAACTAATAAGTCTCCGTGTCTATTTAGGAGCTGGTTGGCAGCCCAAAGAAAATGCCAGCTATGGCATATTGTTCAGCTTCTTCACTCTGTATTTGTGAGGGTCCCCTCAAAACATTTATGTATTATAGCAAATACACTACTAAAGTATGTAAAATCAATCATTATGTGTGTGTGTATATACATATGTATGCATGTGTGTGTTCATTTTCTGTGTTCATGCATGTATATGTACATGAATCTGTGCATGCTTATTTATTCATGTATATATGTGTGCCTGTGTGTGTACATTTAAGCTTGAACCACTACCTTCAGTGTTTCTAACTCTACTTAATGAAAGCCTGTGAAGGATTAAGTGATTGAATGTGTTAAAAATAGCATATTTGGGATCTTATTAATAAGTTGTAGCATGAATCTCTAAATGATCTTATTAAATAAAAACAAACCCAGAGCCAGGTATTGGGGTGAAGGCTGAAAGATCAGAGAGACAGAACATGCCACAGCTAACCTCACCTTGCCAATTCCTTAGCTGATCCTGTTTCCTCAGACTGGAAGCTGCTGAGTCCTCATCCAAATGGATCTCAGCTGAACTGCTGCTAAAAGCCTAAAAGCTTAACTAGCCTCTAGCTCCTGATCCTCACGCCTTATATACCTTTCTGCTTCCTGCCATCGTTTCCTGGGATTAAAGGCATGTGTCACCATGTCTAGCTGTTTCCAGTGTGGCTTTGAACTCACAGAGATCCAGATGGATCTCTGCCTCCAGAATGCTAGGATTAAAGGTGTGTGTGTGCCACCATTTTCTGGCCTCTATGTCTATCTAGTGGCTGTTCTGTTCTCTGACCCCAGACAAATTTATTAGGGTGCACAATATATTGGGGAACACAATATCACCACAATAAGGTTTGCATATTTAATTAAAAATATTTGAGAAATACAGAAAAAAGAAAGAATATACAACTTCATGTGAACTGACCCCCAAAGGTGATTTTACCTGATGCTTTCATGAATTTTCTTCTATTCTTTCGGAGTGTAAACTAATGCCATTGTGAATGTCATTTTATCATTTATTTCCCTCCCTCCTTTTCTTTCTATCTCTCACCGTTGCCTTCTGCTCTCCTCTTTCCCTCTCCCCTCTTCTACACCTCTGTACTTCCACCTCATCCATTCCTCATTCTTTCTTAAATAATTTAGGAGGGAGGGACTTCTGGGGTAAGAATACCTGGACACCATTTTTTTTTTCTGTATTTCTGTGATGTGGTCATTCTGTTACTAAGTTCATCAAAGCAAACATCCAACTCACTGATCATCAACCACAGAAGCCTACTCTGTGAGACCGTCTTAAACAGTGGTCTTCCCTGCAGGAAGCATGGAGTAGGGCAAAGTGCACCAAAAAATACCAAGCCTTCTTTCCTGTGGCATCACACCCATGGGAGCATGTTCTATATCCTTGGATGAATAAAGAAGGGCAGAATGGACTTTCCACATCTCTGAAACTCATATGTAGCATTATACAGTGCAATGTGACACAGTCTTGTGTATGGATTTACATGCTTGTCTTGTAGAGACATACACACACTCACACACACACACACACACACACACACACACACATACTGTTGATGGATATTTGGCACTTTGTCACCTTCTCTGTCACAAAAACTTCTTTATGAAACCTCTTTCTGCATGTGTTTTTCTGGCTAAAGAATAAATTTCTGAAGTTGCTTACATGTTTGGAATTCATTTTAAATTCATAGACCAAGTATGCTAAGTATTTTAAATATTAATATAGATGTTGCATTTGACTTGGGCACCATCTTGAAACAACACAAATTCCAGAATCTTTAAGATAAGGTTGCCTTCTGAAACTGCACTAATTAAAGTTAACAAGTTCAAGTTTAATAATAAAAATGATATGAATCAGCTGAAATCTTTCATGTCATTATTAAATAGTCATCACCAATGTTCACCATTTATCTGTACTTTAAGTGTACATGTGACACATCTCTAAGCCCAATTAATCAGCTGGCATCTTTGGTTAATGTTGATACAAGCTAAAATGTGAAATTTCCCCCACAATAGCCAGATAAATAAAGAAGCATGTTTGTATCATACAAATTAACGCGAGGTCATAGGCAAGACTCACAAAAATAATTACACCAGGGAATCATGCTTTGGGAGAGTAAGAATTTTAATTAGAACTGTTATTGAGTTCAAATAAGGGGTTTCTGTCTGTAATTAGTGAGTAATATCTTTCTGCATTAATCAACGTCACCAAAAAAAAAAACTGCCTAAATTAACACTTTACTTTTCTTAAATTGCTGCAGGTTTGTGGGGATAGTGAAGACTGGGTTACATAAGAAAGTAATTAAGATTAGAAGGACACATTTTAAAATCTTGCTATTCTACCCGATTTAATCTTGGGCACCATACTTGACAGCAATGAATTAAGAGACCTTTATTGAATACGTTCTACAAGACAGTCACAGCTAGAGAGCCACACAGCCCAACAGCTAGCTGAGCTGTGCATAATAGATGCATGGTGTATAAGGCGATGAATTCTGTCGTGTAATCATGGTCTGCTTTTTTTCCATTGTTGTTGTTTTTGTTTTGTTCTTCTTACATTACTGTTCTCATACACCCATGAGAAATAAATGCCTTTCCCAAAGTCTTAGCAATCATTTACATTAGAATACTTGGCTGCTGTGATTGGAGAACGTAGATTGTATTCATATTAAGAACAGACTCTTCTAAGGAGACTGAGTTTTGGTCCATCCAGGTGCTGGTGCAGGTGGAAAGCCTCAGCACAGCCCCCACCCCCACCGTTCTCCACGTAGATTTGAAAGCAAGAAATAACTTTCCAAGTAGAGTGCAGTAAGATGTACTTTGTTTTCATAAGTCAAGCCAACACGTTCCCTTGGAAATGCTGAATAACGTGGAAGGAGATATCAAAAAAACTCACTCTTACAGATCTCTGATGGACACTTGATGCAGGTAAAGCAGAAGCATGCCTCCAACAGCTTTTGGGTTTTGATTATATGAATTCTAAAGCTAGTGTCTTCCCCACTCACTTTTATCTGAGTATAGGACTAAGAGGTCCCCAATAGGGAACGAATATGTATACATATCTTGCTCCAGTTATCCCTATCCATAAGTGAACCTCAGCTTTAGTCCTTACCTCTGTCTCTAGCCTGGGGCTCTAATTTGCAATTAATGGGACATTTGGGAGGTTTCAGGATGAGACAAAAGACTATGTGTGGTTGCAAGTACTGGAGTTTCAAAGGGTCTTACTGACCATCTCCTCTTGCAGGCTTTCGTCAAGGAAGCTATATGACTCTTTCTTGACATATTGAAACAAGTGGCGGGACCTGAAGACTGTCCTGCCTCGATCCTCATTCCCTTCTTCCTTTTTTCTCTCTCACTTCCTTCCTCCTTCCCTTTGTTCATTCTTCCTTCCCTCCCTCATTTCTCCTCTTCCTGAATTTCCTCTTTCTCCTTTTTGCTTCCTACAAAACTTCACTGAATTTTTTCTACATGCCAGGTGGAAGTGCAGGGGTCAGAACATTTCCAAGGACAATAGCTTTATATAAGTCTTTTCAATCTTCCATGGATCCTCTTTCATAGCCCTAGCATAACCTCATCTTGAATATTCCATAAAAATACAGTTTCTTTGAGCAGCTGAAAAACTGTTTTAAAAACCCAATTAAGATCTATGTAAAAAGGGATTAACATCAGTTACTTCTATCCATGCAAGAGCCATATGAATGCTTCATAGAGAAAAATGCAACTTCAATCTGAGGAGACTTCGTGGCTTTGTATGTATTTTGGGTATTCTGTTCTGGGTTTGGTTTTTTTTTTTTGGTTTTTACAATTATGTGATTTTTTTTTTAGAACTTAGAAAGACCATTTTGGGGGGATTTTGGACACATATATTAAAATCCTTGAACTTGAAGCATCATCTTCCTCACTGGCACTTTCTCAATGTTTATTAAGTCTAACTGCTCCTATTCCTAAAGAGAACTGAAATTTTCTTAACTGAAATTGTATAGTTTGCTTTAAGAATTTCTGAACTGAAATAGCATGATTCACACACATAGATAGGTATGGGGGTTGTAAATGAGGACTTGGTGCTTGAAAATAAAAAGACAATTTATATAAAACATGGAATGAAATTTAAGAAGACAATAACCTGTAAGAAGACACATGGAGAACAAGGGTGGATCCCTGCATAGCTAGTTCTTGAACTGGAAAGTCTGAAGCCAGCACACACACATTACTATAAACTTCCAGATAATTAAGTATAAGTTATGGTAAGAAATAAATTCATCTTCTGTGTTTACATTCTTTTAAGATAACCAGCATTTTTTTTTTCTCAGTGGATAGTTCAATGCATTGGAGTTGACTAGGGGTAAAATTGAAACTAGAGCATAGCATCTCCTGTTTGCCCAAATGCCGGTCAATTAACTTGTCTGTCTTTGTTGACTTCTTAAACTACATGAAGCATGAAAAGCAAGGTACAGGCCTTTTAAAGTGTTTGCTTCATGTATGCATGTAATAGCAATTAAAGAAAAAGGAGCCACAAATATGAAAGGGATGAGGTGGATGAAAGGGAAGAGGAAAATGATGAAATTATTGGAGTGATATACTGTGTACCCCAATAAAACTTATACGGGAATCAAAGGACAGAGCCAGCCACTAAATTAGACATAGAGGTCAGGCACTGGTGGCACACACCTTTAATCCTATATGAGCTAGTAATGTGAGTAGTAATGTCCCTAGGCAGATGGCACCGGGCTGTAGAAATATATATATATATATATCTGCACACAAACCTGAAAGTATGCCAGCAGGAAGTATTCCTTAATGGTCTTGGCTTGAGTTCCTCCCTTGGTTTCCCTCAATGATGGACTGTAACCTGTAGGATAAAATGCGGTCCTCTTTAGGTTGCTTTTGTTCATGGTGTTTATCAAAACAACAGAGAACCAACTAGAACAACAAAGTTCTCTGTATTTAAAAAAAAAAAAAAAAGTGTAAAGATGCGTATACTTGCCGGGCGTTGGTGGCGCACGCCTTTAATCCTAGCACTCGGGAGGCAGAGCCAGGCGGATCTTTGTGAGTTCAAGGCCAGCCTGGGCTACCAAGTGAGTTCCAGGAAAGGCGCAAAGCTACACAGAGAAACCCTGTCTCGAAAAAACCAAAAAAAAAAGATGCGTATACTTGGTCTCTCCAGAAGCCTGGTTGTACAGGACACTAAATTAGAGGAAATATTGGAATTTCACAAAGTTAGAGCAAGATAATTCAGGTTCTTTAGTAAATCAGTCAAACTAAGCGGTATTTACAGATGCTTTCCAACTAGTGAGAAAGCAGAAAACATAAGATTTAGCTGTGTATTATTCTGTTAACATATTGTCTAACAAATGTTCATGTTATATTCTTGTGCATCTTGATTGAAGGAAAGGTTAATGAACCAGAAATGTTTATTATTAACTCTGAACAGACTGACTGTTTCAACTAAGACAGGGACCTCCACATAACTGTTGACAGGTTATCTACCACAGCCTTAGCAATTAGCCTTACACTGCCGCACTGACTTCTATGGAGTAGCCTTCATTACGACATCAGTTTAGAGAAATAGCAAGAAAACAAGGGTATGTGCTTTTTACAGTACTCTATGTATTAATCAAACATTAACCCTGCCTGTATATTTTGCGTTATTATCTGACAAAACTTATTTTCTTCCTCAAAACATCAGAGGTTAATGCTAGGATAGGCAAATATAACATAGTTATATAATTAAAATAACTAACTTTCCCACTGAGATTAACTTCGTAAACAACTACAAAATACTCATTTACAAGTATCTAGTTAGTTTGTGTGATATTTAACTACATAAACATTTAGTTTATACTTTTGTGAATAAGCTGAGGATGAAGAATTCCTAAGAAAAACTCAGAAATATAGACCATGTTCTGGGTGAATTTAGATCAATAACAGTCTAAATTTTGCTCAAATCCAATAGATCAAAGCTACAGAACTACACAATTTAGAAGCAGCCTATGGGACCCAGCAACAGAAAGCTAGTTTGGTAGTAAGTGTTTTTCCATAACAAGGATGGTTATAAAAAGTAGAAGAAATGAAAAATTATTTTGTAATTTGTTGAAGTCAAAAGCCAAGAGCACAAATGCTTCCATACATCTGTGTTGCACCTCACACATTAGAATATGTGTTGTTGTGAATATTTAGCAATCCATATTTATATTTAGCTTTTTTTAATGACATGGTATGTATCTTCACCCAAAATTTGACAAATAAGTAAATAGAGTACGAGAGGAAAAATTGCATCCATTGACAAAGAGCCTGTTTCAGGGGAGGACCAAGTCTGTCTGCTCTCAAGTCCAACTGCTCCCACTGTGTCCTCAAGTACCAGAGTTTTATGGAACAGAAATTCTCCTTTCAATACAGTGTGAGATGAATTCAATTTTAGCAAGCAAATTCTGTCTTAACCTATAATAAAGTAGATCCCTTCATTACAGGATCAAATAGAACCCTTAATATATACAAGTATGTTGTAAATCTCTAAAAGGATACAAAATACATTTTATGCCCCAGAGTTACTTAACTAGACAAATATTCTGTTCTAGGTATTCAACAGAACATGTTAAGAAATTTAAATTCCTCCATGAAGTTACCAGTCATAACAGCAAAGGTGCTCCTGCCATGGACTTTATCACATCTTTCATTTTATATTATTGATGGTGAAATCTTGTATTTTTGTATTCAAATCTTGCATTCTTTCCATGAGACATTTACAAAGCTATGTAAGAAATGCCTGGTGCAGTTTAAGGCAGCCCAGTTAGTGGTTTAGACAGATGCTTTTTGGAATAGCAGTCAGTGAGGTGCAACCGGCGCACCATGAAAGATTTTGTCCCCAGAATGAATCTTTATGCATGGAAAGTCAATATTTGTTGGGTGTTTATCATACGGTGGTTAGTTTGAGGACTTGGGAATTAGAGTGGCTCATTTCAGCTGAGGCTCTGATGCTTCAGTGAAGTAACAGTGAAGAAGTTTACCCAAATCAAAGGGTGTTGTATTCTGGCTTAGTCCCAGAATGGGATATATATATATACACAGCTCAATCCACTTCAGTATATGCAAAGAAAGGACACTGCCAGAAAGACAACAGGGGTGCCCTACAACGAGAAAGAAGACTTACCCATCGAACAAGGAAGTACTGACATTTCACTCTGCAGAGAGCAGAAGATAGAGCAGACAATATGCTGCTTCATTAATTGAGTAATATTGAACGGATTTCATTTAGAAAAGAGATATTTTATCCCTTGATGCTCTTCTGCCATTATTTTAGACCAGAATTCCTAAGAAGACAGTGGCCATGGGGTTTTCCTGACATCAAATTAATTAAGTAAGAAAAGGAAAAGATGAAGAAAAAGAGGAGGAGGAGGAGGAGGAGGAAGAGGAGGAGGAGGAAGATCCACTTACATGAAAAACTGGAAAACAATAAACATTAGGATAATCTTACAAGTTCATAAGTATACACTAAGGATTTCACAACTGTCCAAAATAAGTATTTCAGTGAACATTTTGTCCATAAGAAATTTCCTTTCTACACACCCTATAGCTAATGCCTTGTTTTGAACTCACACATTTATTTTTTTATAAATTTCTGTTGTCTTGGTACTAATCTCTGCTTATTCTCTGCCAACTCCCTCTGTTTCCCTCTTACTTTGCCAATTATTAGCCATGATCAATGGCCAGTCATTTAATTTAACTTAATGAGTACACTCGAGAAAGTGGAAGTAGATTCAGGCAAAAGCAAGATGTCACATGATTCCCTGTTATTCCTCACCCTCTCCCCTGTTATCCCTGCCCATTCCTCTTGTTATCTCCGCCCACTCCTCCCCTTATTTCTGGCCACACCATCTCTCTTTTTTTAACCTCTTTTATTATTATTATTAAGAAATTTTCTATTCACTTTATATACCAACCACAGATTCTCCTCTCTTCCCTCTTCCCATCTCCCAGCCTTCCCCTCCAACCCACCCCCCATCCCCACATTTTACAAGTCAAGATCTCCAATGGGGAGTCAGCAGAACCTGGCACACTTAAGCTGAGATAGGTCCAAGCACCTCCCCGCTGCACCAAGGCTGTGCAAGGTGTCACACCCTAGGCATTGGGCTCCAAAAAGTTCACCCATGTATCAGGGATGAATCCTGATCCCCCTGCCTCAGGGCCCCCCAGACAGTTCAAGCTAAACAACTGTCTCCCATATCCAGAGGGCCTAGTCTAGTCCTATGGGGACTCTACAGTTATTAGTCCACAGTTCATGAGTCATCTCTGCACGAGAAAGCCATCATAATCTCGATGTCCCCTGCCCACAGAATCCCTCCTCTCTCTCATCGATTGGATTCCTGGAGCTCAGCCTGGCACCCAGCCATGGATCTCTGTATCTGCTTCTATCAGTCACTAGATGAAGATTCTATGATGACAGTTAGGGTATTCACTAGTCCAGTCACCAGAGTAGACCAGTCCAGGCACCCTCTCGACCATTGCCAGTAGTCTAGGGTGGGGTCATCCTTGTGGATTCCTGAGAACTTCCCCGGTACCCTGCCTCTTCCTATTCCCATGATGTCTTCATTTTTCATGGTATCTCTTTCCTTGCTCTTCCACTCTGTCCTTGTTCCAGCTCAACTAACCCCTTCCCCTTATGTTCTCATCCCCCATTCTTTGCCCTCTGTTACCTCCCCCTTCACTCCCAGTTTTCTCATGTAGATCTCATCTATTTCTCCTTCACTGGGCTATCTATGTGTCCCTCTTAGGGTCCTCTCAGAAGCTGTGGGTTGCAGTCTGGTTATCCTTTGCCTTATATCTAGTATCCACTTATGAGTGAGTACGTACCATACTTGTTCTTCTGAGTCTGGGTTCCCTCACTCAGGATGAGATTTTCTAGTTCCATACATTTGCCTACAAATTTCATGATATCATTGTTTTTTTACTGCTGTGTAATACTCCATGGTGTACATGTGCCACATTTTCTTTATCCATTCTTCGGTTGAGGGGCATCTAGGTTGTTTCCAGATTCTGGCTATTACAAATAGTGCTGCTATGAACATACTTGAGCATGTGTCCTTGTGGTAAGATTGAGCATTCCTTAGGTATATGCCCAAGAGTGGTATAGCTGGGTCCTGAGGTAGATTGATTCCCAATTTTCTGAGAAACCGCCATACTGATTTCCAGAGGGAATTTGCATTCCCACCAACAGTGGAGGAGTAGTCCCCTTGCTCCACATCCTTGCCAACATAAACTGTCTTCGGTGTTTTTGATCATAGTTATTCTGACATGTGTGATGGTATCTTAGATTAATTTCGATGTGCATTTCCCTGATGATTAAGGATGTTGAGCAATTCCTTAAATGTCTTTTGGCCATTTGAGATTCTTCTGTTGAGAATTCTCTGTTAAATTCTGTAGCACATTTTTTAATTGGATTGTTTGATATTTTGATGTCTAGCTTTTTGAGTTCTTTATATATTTTGGGGATCATCCCTCTGTCAGATGTGGGGTTGGTGAAGATCTTTTCCCATTCTGTAGTCTGTTGTTTTGTCTTATTGACCATGTCCTTTGCTCTACAAAAGCTTCTCAGTTTCAGGAGGTCCCATTTATTAATTGTTTCTCTCAGTGTCTGTGCTACTAGTGTTATGTTTAGGATGTGATCTCTGGTGCCAATGCCTTCAAGACTATTTCCTACTTTCTCTTCTGTCAAGTTCAGTATAACTGGATTTATGTTGAAGTCTTTCATCCATTTGGACTTGAGTTTTGTGCATGGTGACATATAGGGATCTATTTGCAATCTTCTACATGTTGACATCCAGTTATGCCAGCACCATTTGTTGAAGATACTTTTGTTATAATTTTGGTTTCTTTGTCAAAATCATATGTTCATAGGTGTCAGGGTCTTCAACTTCATTCCATTGGTCCACGTGTTGGTTTTTATACTAGTACCAAGCTGTTTTTCTTACTATATCTCTATAGTAGAGCTTGAGGTCAGGGATCATAATGCCTTCCCTTATCGCCACCCACTCCCTCTCTTATCCTCACCCATTCCCTCTAGTCTTTTGACCCACTCCCTGGTTTTCCCTGCCCACTCCCTCTGATTCTTTAAAGGAATGTCTCTATTTGGGCCCGTTATTCCAGTGCACTCACCATGGAGCTTGTCTCAGGGGTCTTATCTCACTCTTTAGTGTGAGTCAAGCCTTAATGGAATTAAAAAAAAATAGCACTTAAATACTAGTAGCTGAACTGGAGGTAGTTGAGGACTTTCCCTTGTGTCTGTGATATAATGGTTAAGGGAGAGCCCTCCTGTTCACCTATGCACTAAAGTAGTTTCTTTTTAAAACTTTAAAAAATACATAATTATCATGGCTGGGCAGTGGTGGCGCATGCCTTTAATCCCTGCACTCGGGAAGCAGAGCCAGGCAGATCTCTATGAGTTCGAGGCCAGCCTAGTCTATAGAGCGAGATCCAGGAGAGAATCCAAAGATACACAGAGAAACCCTGTCTCAAACAAAGAAACAAACAAACAAAGAAACAAAAATATAATTATCGTTTTTATGTATGTGTATGTATGTGTGCCTGCATAACTTCACATGCACCAAATGAGTGAAGGGAGCAGGGTTCCAGGAACTAGAATATAGGTGGTTATACACCACCTGATGTGGGTGTTGGCAAGCAAACCTTGCCAACAAAATCAAAGAATTGTGCATGTCAAATAAAGACATGCATATATGCAATCTTCACAACATAAAAATATGAGCCTATATATAGTGGTTGTGTTAGTCAAGGTCCTCTAAAGGAAGAGAACTGATCTGATATATAGAACTGACAAATAACTGATTATATTCTATATTAGAATGGCTTAAAGGCTATGGTCCAAGTAGTCCATCAATGACTGTCTCCTGATAGAAATTCAAAGGATGCTGTAGTTGCTCAGTCCACAAAATTGGGAGGAGTGGTTTCTAACACCAGTGAAGAAAGGAACACTGCAGGAACAGGAGAGACAGACTTGCCAGCAAGAGTGAGTGCAAGCAGACAAAACCCTGAAGCTTCCTGCGCCCATGTCCTGTCATAAGGAGTGCCACCAGAAGGTGTGGCCCAGGTCAGGGTGGGTCTCATGGCCTCAAATGATTTAAATTTAGGAAATATTTTTTCACCTCAAATTAACTCAACCAAGAAATATACATCACAATTGTGCTCAACTCTTTGGGATTCATATAATTCCAGATGTTTGTAGTCAACTTGAAAACCAAGATTAGCCATCAGAAGTCCACTGCTGTGAACTTGACAATCAGATCTCCCTAGATCATGTTTAATTTCCAAATGATAACAATAACCAAGTCATAATTATACATAACATGATATAACTATGTCATATACAACTGGAAATACACTATATATTTTGGACTAGGTGGCAAGATCCCTTGAGAGACATTCTTTTAATATCTCCTAATGTAAAAATGATAACCACTGATATTTCAATTGATGGCGCAGTTCATGATAAAGACATAGAGGAAAGAAAACTCAAATCTCTGCTATACAATCCTAATTTCTGCAACTGATCACATGGCCTTAGTTGGTCTTTATAACGGCCTCTCCTACACATTCTGTATTTCCTATACCCTCAGCAAGCCCCTCAACAGGTCTTGGTTATTTTGCTGGAGGAGTGACCCATAACTTCAATCCTGAAGGCTCTGTGCCCATTTATCATCCTGCCTGGATTGGGTTGTTGTAGTTTCCTATTGACTTTAATCACAAGACATGGCAAAATCACAAGACATACTTATGCATCTCGTGAACTCCAGACACAATCTTCCTCACCCACATTGGGGAGAAACAATGCAATTTCTCCCTGGTGAACCAATCACCCCTCCCGTAACACTATTATTTTTCTTAGCCTATTGGCTTAAGGCAATCAGAAGCCTAAAATGGTCAAGGGGAAGTTTGAGTCTCCAGTTCCATGGAATGTTTGTTGTGTCTCCTGACGGCAGCAGCCCCCAACCTATGCTCCCACCCAAGAACTAAAACATCCAGGCCAGCAGAATTTAAGTTAGCAGGAATAGGAGAGAAAAAATTCCCTAGTGAGTCACTAAGAGTGATAGTGAGCAGATGTATTCCCTTTTAGACTGCTTGATTCCTAGACCCTTGAATCCTGGCTGTGAGGGAAACTACTGTACATTGAAGACTTATTCAAAGCATATATTGCCTTCTGGAGAACCTTGTCCCAGTCCCCCAGGCTTCTGTCCCTTTGTTTGCATTGTAACTGTGCTTTCAAGAGTCCATTTCATCATTCTATCCCGATAGCTGCGCCAGAACATCAGAGACACGGTCAGAGCAGTGGATTCCATGATCATGGGCCCACTATCTCACTTCTCTGGTAGAGAAGTGAGTTCCTTGGTCAGAAAAGAAATAATAGAGGCTTCTAGAGGGTGAAATCATTGAAATAGCAATGATAGGAAAAGAGAATACATGAATTTTCTGTAAAGCAGTATTAAAAGCTCACGTTTTTAATGTGATGATAATTGCATGTATGCATGTATTTTTTGACATAAAAATTCTTGATTTTCTTACAGAAATTGCTTTATACAGCGCCATTTTCCTTCAACTTTGCTTTTCAATTTTTTCCTGCTAATCCCTTTAAACTTATTAATCAAAATGGCGCCTTCACTTCAGGTAAATGTCAAAGGTGACTAAGTTCAAACAACTTAGTATTACCAAGTATTTTATTTATCATTTGCCATGACAATAATAAAGCAAAATAATAGTCCATTAAATGTGCCCAGAAGTGATTAAGCAAAGGTCTTAGGTATCAATAAAATTGTAGCACATACATTACCAAAGTCTTAGTTACAATAAAAAGGATAGACAAAAGTACAAAGGGTCAGCATACTCAGATACTAAGATTTTATCATTAAATTACTATTGCAGCACCAGAGTTACTCTAAACTCTGTAATCTGAACAGGGAAGTAGAAGCACATGAGGCAAAGCTCAAAGACGTAGATCTTTTCACAGCATTGGTTCCTAATGCGGCGACCCTTTAATGCACTTCCTCATGCTGTCGTGACCCAACCATAAAACTATTTTCCTTGTTACTTCATAACTGTAATTTGCTAGTTATGCATCATAATGTAAATATCTGATATGCATGACGGTCTTAGGTGATCCCTGTAAAATGGTCTCTCAAAACCCAAAGGCAATGGTACTCTACCTGTGGGTCGCTACCCTTTTGGGGGTTACCATACCAGATATTCACATTATGAGTCATAACAGTAGCAAAATTACAGTTATGACGTATCAACAAAAATAATTTTATGGTTGGGGGGTCACCACAAATGAGGAACTATATTAGAGGGCTGCAGCATTAAGAAGGTTGAGAACCAATATTTTAGAGAACAGTGCTTAAGGCAGAAAGTTAATAATGAGCTTCATCCCAAAATGTTCTAAGCCAGGCAAAAGAAATGGCCATTTCCTCCTTTTCTAATTCTAAGGAAGAGTATCCCAAAGAATGAGGCACCAGTCAGTTTAACAATTTTCTTTTTTGGAAATCATATTTCTTTTTGGCACAACATAAAAGCAATAAATAAATGGATAGATAAAGTATATAGACCTTGAGCCAGAGTTCAAGAGATGGACCTCTGGGAAGTTTTGACTGAATGAATGCACGAGTGAAATGAATGCAGAAATGAGAAGGTGTTCTCTGTTGTAGGTAATTCCACACCTCAGACACTGTCTTCGTTAGGGTTTCTATCACTGTGAAGAGACACCATGACCAGGGCAACTCTTATAAAGGAGCACATTTAACTGGGGCTGGCTTACACTTTCAGAAGTTTAGTCCACGTTCACCATGACAGGAAATGTGGCAGCATGCAGGAAGACATTGTGCTGGAGAAGGAGTTGAGAGTTCTACATCTTGATCCACAGGCAGAAGGAAAGACTAAGACACAGTTCCTTCAACAAGGCCACACCTCCTAATAATGCCACTTCCTATGGACCTATGGGAGCCACTGTTATTCAAACCAGCACAGAGACCATTTGTAATAACTGGAGTTTGCCATGTGTTTTATGTTTCTGGGTGAGTGGCAGCTGAATGATGATAGAGAGGAGAGATTTTAGCAGCCTTAACCAGCAGTGCTTTAGACCACACTGTGAACTTGGAGCTTTGTGGGTGCACAGCTGAATGTCTCTGTCTCCTGGCTGCAGTTCTAATAAAATACATCCTTTCATTGAATGTTTTCTTTAAAATGTAATAATTAGACAATAATTAAGCAATAAACCAACAAGTGGCTTATTTAGAGACTGCATATTTCATCAACAAGCAAGCACATGTGTTGTATGGTGATATTAATTGTAAATTATTTATTCTGACCTGATCAACAAAGAACTATTACTCTAAGCCATTCCCCTGAGAGGTAAGAAGGAACTTGTTATGCAAAATGTCTCAGTAAAGCTTGATGCTAGGATGAGATTTCACTGGTGTGGCACTTTTTTCTGCAGAGTGGTTAGAACAGAAATCTTGCTCTGTGGGATCGTGTTCCTACCCACATTCCAGTCTAGAAAACCCTTTTCACACATGCCCAGAGGTATGTCTCCTCAGAGTTTATTGTTACATTGACCATCAATATGAAATCACCATAGTGAGGGTCATCAGTTTCCCAGCCCATTCTTTGTATTTTTTTTTAAACCTTGATAGCATACAATCTAGGACAGCATTCTGAAGTCCACCCCTCAGTCATCAGTCTTTTCAGATAGTCCTGTCATTCTTTCTCCTCTAGATGGCATATCGTCTTCAGTGTCTGCCACACAAAAGACCTTGTCATATTGTGATAATTAAGTTCTCTTTCACTCTCCAAATCTCATTCCTATGCTGGCTAATCTCTATGGGGCTTAAATATAATACCTCCTTTCCTCTGCCTTGACTAAGTCCTGTTTCCATTCCAGCTATGAAGCTGCAGGATGTGGCTGACACTCTAGTGAGAACACTCCATGAAGGACCCTAGGATGACAGAAGCATCAAGACTGATCATTTTTAAGCATACAACAAAATTCACTTGCTTAAACTATCGAAGCATCTTTGGTTCTTGTGATGGCTATTCTTGGTTGTCAACTTGTCTATATCTGGAATGAACTATAATCTAGAAATGGAGGGCACACTTGTGATCTGAATCTTGAGGCTAGAAGATATATGCCTTTAATCCAGACCTTCAGGCTGGAAGGCACACCTTTAATCTGGGCCACACCTTCTGCTGGAAAGTCTATATAAGGACAGTGGAAGAAGGAAGAGTTCCTTCTTCTTTGCCCACTTGACCGCACCTTGCCAGCACATCCATTCCTTCACTGTCATTGGATTCTACTTCTTTGGGATTCTAGCATATACAGAAGACCAGCTGAGACACCTAGCCAATATATATAGAGAAAATTTATACAATAAATTCATATATATATGTATATATATATATATTCATTCTATAAGGTCTGTGACTCTAGAGAACCCTGACTAATATGGTTCCTCATTTTAAGGGATCTTTTCTTTTAAATTTTCTCATTTTTAAAATACCCTTTGGACTTACTTTCCACATTCATGACCATCCAACTACAGTACATTAAACTGCAGGTTGGACCCTTTTAGAAACCTGACATTAACCCCTCATATCTTTTAGATAGAGTTGAAGATGCTTAACTGAGTATTCAGGGCTCATTAGCACCTGTTTCACAAAATGATAAGGTCTCCCCCAAGTCCTTGTGTTTTGCCAAGCTTTTACTTATCTCTATCTACAGTGCTCACTATATGATTTAGTTAAGATTCCCTAAAAAGTGACAAGAGATGACCAGTTGGGACTCTGTCATCCACATTATTTGATGATTTCATTTAGATCACCTTCATATAAGTATATATTTTAGGAACCCTCTACTACATTAGGTTTCCATACTATCCCAAAAATGCCTCTTAATTTTAGCTATCTCTCCCTATAACCCCTCCCATCATCCTCTCTCTCCTCCTACTTTCAACTTGATCCTCCCATTTCAGCCTCACCCAATCCATCTATAATTATCTATTCTATTGCCATTTCCTCAGGAACTGCCAGACTGCTTCCCATAGTGGCTGTATAAGTTTTCCCTCCCATCAGCAGTGGATGAGGGTTCTCTTTACTCCACACCCTAGCTAGAATGAGCTGTCACTTGTTTTACTGATCTTAACCAATCTCACAGGTGTACAATGGAATCTCAAAGTAGTTTGACTTGTATTTCCCTGGTGGCTAAGGTTGTTGAACATTTCTTTAAGTGTTTCTCAGCAATTTGAGTTTTTTGTATTCAGAATTCTCTGTTTAGCTCTGTGCCCCATTTTTAATTGAGTTATTTGTTTTCTTGATATCTAGTTTCATGGTTCTTTACATAGTTTGCATATTAGCCCTCTAACAGATGTGGAGTTGGCCAAAAAACAATCTTTTCTCATTCTGTAGGCTGTTGCTTTGCTCTAATGACTGTGTCCTCCACCATGCAGGAACTTCTCTGTTTCATAACATCCCATTTATTAATTGGTGATCTTAGTGCTTATGTTTATGTTCTGTTTAGAAATTCTTTTTCCTGTGCAAATGAGTTCAAGGCTATCCCTCACTTTCTCTTCTACAAGATTCAGTATATCTGGTTTTACATATCTAGTATTTTGGTTTTATGTCTTTGATACATTGGGCATTCATTTTTGTGCAGGATGATAAGTATGGATCTATTTGGATTCTTCTATATGCAGCCATCCAGTTTGACCAAGACCATTTGTTGAAGATGCCTCCAATAACTGGATTGGGTTACATCTAACCGAGTTGTTGGTCATTGGGCCCCCATAGGAATCCCCAAACAACCCAGGCTGTTTCCAAGACTATAGATCATTGCTCTCCACAAACTGACAGCAATGGTCCACTGCTGAAGTCAACACCTGCACAACTCATTGAACATAGAGATGTCAAGCTGATGCCTACATAGAGCCTACACCCCTACTTTCTAGCATCTTTGGTACAGGAAAGTACTTTAAATGCCATCAAAATAGAAACATAAATACCAACCTAGCCACAAATCCTTTGATCTATAACGTTGTACTGTCTGCCAAACATGCTAGTGCAATGGTGGCACAAAGATTGTGGGAGTAAACAATCGTTAACTGATTTCTGTTAAGACCCACTTCATGAGATGGAAGTCATTCCCAACGCTGCTTGGGTGGCCAGAAAACAGAAACTAGACAACCTATGGACCTAGGTAAGACCAAATAATGCTAGTCTAAGAAAAAGAAGAAAGAAAACCATGATAAAATGACTCAAATAATATTGTTCTATATTCATAGATCAGTTCCTTGTCCAGCTATCATCAGAAAAGATTTCTCCCACAGCAGGTGGGAACAAATGCAGAGATCCATAGACAGAGCAGAGAATGAGAGATATTGGAACATTCATTTCTAAAGGGGATGTCTCCATCAAATCACTCCCCTCAGAGCTCAGGGAACCCTGCAGGAGAGGAGGTAGAAGGGTATAAGAATTGCCAGAGGGGATGGAGGAAACCAAGAAAATATGGCCCTCTAAATTCACATGAGCAAAACTCATGTGAACTCACAGAGATGGAAGCAGCGTGCACAGGGCCTGCACAGGTCTGCATCACATCCTCTCTGTTTATTAAGACTTCTCATTTAGTGTCTTTATGACTCCTGAGTGTGTGATTCTTATGCCTTTTCTTGAGCTCTTTTCCTTCTGTTGTTGGTTTGTCTTTTCCAACTTTGATGTGATATTTGTGTTTTATCTTATTATTTTTTTGTTATATTTTAAAAATGAATGAATGAATGGATGAATGAATGGATGGATGGATGAAAACCTAGTCACTAGGGTAAAAGTTAACAACTTAACTGTCATTTATACCTACTAGGAGAGGGGAAAAATCAGTTTTCTCCAGTGGAGTGAAACTGGATATATCAATCACATCAAAGCAGGCCTCATTTTCAGGAGTAGTTGAACAACATATAATGGACTCCACATTTGTGTGTGTGTGTGTGCTTTTATTTGGCTATAGTCTTTTTTTCTTGTTGGGTGTTGCTTTATTTTGTTTTCTTGGTTTTGGGGGTTGGTACTATATTGTGTTTTTGTTTGTTATTTTGAGAAAGAACTTAAACTTGGGAGGGTAGGGAGGAGAGAAGAAAGGATCTGGTAGGACTTGAGAGAGGTGAAGTTATAATCAAAATATATTTCAATTTTAAACTCTGAGGTCAAAAACTATTGGTGGAATGAATGGTATCTTCTCTGTTGCAGGCTCCACAGGTAGAATGGACCATGTACAGATCAACACAAGACTAGTTCGTTCGGGGTCTTAACCTCACATGCAAGAATAATTAAGGTATTCAAACTGAGTTTTAAAGGGGTGTTGAGCAGCCATTTAAGTTGAAGAGAACATTTTAAAAAACATTTTAATCGTCACATCCATTGACAACTATCATGGACTGGAAATCCAGCTTTAAATAGATTCTCAAAGGATTTTATGACTTCTGAGAAATAAAAAACACTTATTCCTTGGGTTGTGGTTTGAATATGAAGTGTTATCTTTAAGATCATACATTTGAATACTTGATGCCAAGATAGGGAGAATGTTTCTGGCAATTTGTAGAACCTTTGATAGATATGGTCTAGCAGAGGAAGTAGAACACTTTCCCTGGGGTAGGAGTATAACTTCAGAGTTATAGTTGACTGTGATTCCTGTTGACTTTTCATTTCCTGGGCTACTCAAATGTGAATAAGCAGCTTCCACAAATCCTGCTACCAGATTGTGTGCTCCTCCTGTTTGCCTGATCTCCCCACAATGTTGTTTCCTCAAAATTCAAAACCCTTCTTCCTCTAACTTTCTATTTGTCAGATATTTGTTGCAGAGGTAAGAAAGTAATACTCCAGTGAAGAGTCCTGTCAAAGAACACTAATTCTGTCAAAGAACACCCATCCAAGTATCTCTTAGAAGTGTCTAATAGTGGTCCCAACACAGCTATTCTCATCTTCTCTCCCCATATTGCCCAATACTTCCCAGAGGGCTTTTCATCCCATGATAGACAAAATCCAAGTTTCCCAGCTGATCTGTTCCCCAGCTGTTCTGATGAGATCCAAAACTTAAAACAAATACAGAATTAAGCAGTTCTATGAGGAGTTGCTTCTGGGCAGCTCAGAAAAGAAGGTTCCAATTTTCTAACTAGCTACAATGCTGTTTCCCAAAATTCCTCAGGGTGAGTACAGAGTGATACTCAGTGTGATTTAGTTTCTCAGAGTAGACCTTCAACCAAATCCACCATCAGTGGCATCCCTTCTCATCTTGTGTAAAGAAAACTTCAGTACTGATTTTCCCTCCCACTAAATGATAGCTCTCATTATACTCCACCCATTGTTCCTGATGCAGCCAAGGACTACTGAGTCTCACACCACTGATGTTCATGCTTTGCTTGACTCCCACCTGGGTTAATATGACTTTCTGACGATCTATAGTAGACTAGTAAGCAGATGCATCTTACTGATATAGTTTTATCTCTCTTCAGTCTTGCTGTGGCAGATCTCAGGTCTTGGAAGTTCTTCCACGGGGCTTTCAAATGTCTAATTGACTCCTTTATGTATTAGTGTCTGGAACACAGCCTTAGACTAGAAAACATGCAAGTACAGGAATGTTGGGTGTATAAAATATGTCCTGCTGAGCTTTGGTCTATGGTTGACTTGTCTTCATTTATGCCTTATCCAGTTCCGGGAGTTTTAGACGTGCCTGATCTTCAGGCCTCACTCTTAGCAAAAACATGGGATGACTTTCTAGTATAAGAGGCATTCTGAAGGCCGGGCGTTGGTGGCGCACACCTTTAATCCCAGCACTCGGGAGGCAGAGGCAGGAGGATCTCTGTGAGTTCGAGGCCAGCCTGGGCTACCAAGTGAGCTCCAGGAAAGGCGCAAAGCTACACAGAGAAACTCTGTCTCGAAAAACCAAAAAAAAAAAAAAAAGAGGCATTCTGGATCCTTTATAGGATGAGAAAGTAGAACACAACTTTCCAGATCTTTGTATCTGAACACTCTAAATTCTCTACTCATACCACAGTATGGGATAGAATCACAATGATCCAAATATACGTAGGAGGGTGATTAGTTTTAGATGAAAGAGTTGTCTGTTTCTAACAGGGCATATTCTTGCTTTGTTCTTTGATTACTGTATATCAGACATAGTTTAACATGTTCCAGTTTGCTGCCCCAAGTTCTGTTTAAAGGTCTCACTGGAGTAGCTTAATGCTGTGGTTTGAGATGTTTCTGGAGGTTTCCCATAAAACTTCTGGAAAGCATTCTCCTACATTAAGAGTTCTAAAGCTATTTAAAATATGGTCTTTTTTGCACTTATAAGACAGGAAAGCAATGTTCCTATGGTGAAATAAATATCAGATTGACAAGCATATTTACCTCAGATTCATCCAAATTATAAGATATACATAAGTTCAATAGGGCTTGAATCAAAACAATTAAACTGACTGATATGCATATCTTAAAATAACATTTTATGCAACTTATTTCTCAAGAATGCATTGAATTCTTATTTTGTCTCAATCCTAGGGTTTAAAAAGTCCCCAAATCTCTCTCTCCATATGGTCAATTTTCTTGGAGATATCTGTACTTGAAGAAAACAAACTATGCAGGTAAATGGTCATGGTGTGTCTTTATTAGTATTTTTCAAAATTATTTCTGAAGATATGCATGATTTAAACTCAGTTGTGTCACTTTTATGTAAGTAAGTGAACATCTCAGAATTAACTACGGTCAAGCCTCAATGGATAGAGAGATTCTTGGTAATGATTTTTACCCTAATAAATTAAAAAAATATAATCAAATCACAGGATTCAAAATCTTCCTGTTTTTCTATTTCTTTAAACCTCTATCTGAAGTCTTTTTATCTTGTGGCAATAAGTGCATAAAATAATTCTATGCATAAACTCATATATTTATATATTCAAATATATATATTTATAAATATATGTGAGCATATTCCCAAAGCATCATTATTTACATCTGCAACTTCATTGTTCTCAATCTTCTAAATTATTTTCCCTTCCAATCTCCTCTCCATCTCTTATCTTTTTTTTTCTTCCTCAGGTAGTTTTGAAATTCTGATCTTTTCTCAACATTGTGGGGTACTGGCCCTCTAGCATGTACTATCATGTCTGGCTAAGTTTCTTATTTCTTCATGCCCTCTCCTGATTTAATGTGATATTAGAAGTACTCAGAAACATAATCACAGTATTAACAGAAGTTCAAGAGGTATATTTCTAATGTATAGCATGTAATGGGTTCCTTGAATGGAAAATTCCCAAAATCCTGGAGTGAAATTTCACACTAGTATGACATCATTGTAATTTGTGATTCTTTTTAGTCTGAATTCTTAAAAGAAGGTAAGGAAAGAGACAGGCCATTTCCATTTCCCTATCCTACATGGGAACTTGACAAACCAAAAGAACTTGCTGCAGCTTCCACGTCCCTCATCACTGATTTATTCTTGCCTACAAAACTCACATTGCTAATGGGTCAGTACAATTGAAAAACCAGAGATTTTTTGTTGGTTTGCCCTTACCCAGCTTCTCTTAAATCATTTCTGCCCATTGCTGTAGAATGAATTGTGAAAGATGTATTATGAATGTATTATGAGAAACTGTCTCAAGCTCTTAACATGAGCCCACAATTTCACATGTGCTGCACCATGGTGGATAAAATTAAACTCAGGACATGGTCCTTTTGTGACAGGAAATGAGCTCATGCTATTTTATAGCATTCCAGGTGCCCATAAGCATCTGAGATGAGCTGACAGGGTATGGTACCTAGAGGGAAGGAGCTAGGGAGGCAACAGAACTAGAGGAGACAGCCTTGAGCCACAGGGTTCCAGGACCTGCTCTTCACAGGAAGACTATCTGCTGATGGCAGTGGAGTGGGTATCACTGGGGAAGATCTGGAAAACAGTGCACTCCATCAAGAACAAAGGGCAAGGCAAGGTGAGGGGGAAAAGGAGAGAATGAAGAATGAGGGCTGAGGCTGCAATGATCAAAAGCAAGTGGAATGTGGCTCACAAACTGGGTCAAGACCAACTGTTCCAAGTGAAGGCTGTGAACAGCAAGAGACAGCCCAGGTCCTCCTTTCATGTGATGCTCAGTGTGAAGCCCTGATGTGAGAATGGAGGCTCACAGAGACCATCAAGGGCTGAAGCACGGCAAAGTTCCACGGGATGCTGACGTAGCAGACCTTATTACAGGACACAGAACTATTCTAAATGTTGAAGCACATGGCACTTTTACTAAATTATTCTCCCACAGTTTTACACATGTGTGGCTGGAGCAAGAAAAATATTGTAATGACAATGAGACAATTGGCGGACTTCTGGTCATTTCGTGTTTTGTCTATAGCAATTCTGCCATCAATGTTTGCCTGCTAATCAGACATCATGCTTCTGTGATTGACTCCCATGGCTCTACACTTCTGGTTTTAATCTCTTCTAGTTTACTCCTAATAACAATGGCCATATGCTCTGGGCTTTACAATTTACATGGCTAACTCTTTGATGTCTGTGGGTCAGGTTTAGGGTTTTCAGAATCTGTATTATGAATATTTCTACATTTAAAGCCCAACCCCCCCCCAAAAAAAATCTAAGAAGCCTCGGAATGCTTGGTAGGTGTATCTTTCTGCAAAAGCTGATCGCATTTGAGGATGTTTACATGGCATCATCAAATTACTCATGATTCTGAAAGTTTGTGTTAGATTAAAAACACTCTTGGGCTGAAAAGATATCCCTGTGGGTAAGATTGTCTTGCTGCAGAAGCATGAGAACCTGAGTGTGGATTGACAGCATTTATGTAAAACACTAAGCATACCAACCTGTACTTGTAACGTCAGTGCTGATACAGGAGAATTGGGAGAATCATTGGAGCTTCTTGGCCATAAGCCTAGCTCCAGGATCAATAATAGTCCCTGTATCAAAAGAAAAGGCAGAGTGCTAGAGCAGGATGCTTAAACATTATTCTGTGGCCTCCACTCCCACACATATGCATACTCACATATACCACATACACACATACAAAACACACTTTTAATCTATATAATCAATCTATACAATTGTTTCTTTCTTTTTCTGTTTGTATCCTCTTGGTCTCCTTCAGTTGTTTTATTGCTCATCTTGACATAAAAACAAATACATTGATCAACAGAATTAGGTTGAAGACACAGACACTGAGTCCACACACCTACAAACACCTGATTTTTGACAAAGAAGCCAAAAATGCACATTGGAGAAAAGGAAGCATCTTCAACAACGGTGCTGGTCAAAATGAGTGGATGCATGTAGAAGAATGCAAATAGATCCATATTTATCTTCACAAAGCTCAACTCCAAGTGGAACAAGGACTTCAGCGTAGGACCAGACACCTTGAATATGATAGAAAATAAAGTTGGTAATAGGGCTGAATTCATCAGCACAGGAAAGGATTTTCAGAACAGAACGTTGATGATACTGGCACCAAGACCACCAATTAATAAATGACATCTCATGAAACTAAAAAGCTTCTGTTTGGTAAAGAACATTATCATTTGGGCAAAACAGCAGCTTACAGAACAAGGAAAACTTTACCAATTATAAATCTGATAGAAGATCACTCAGCCCTCATCAGAGAAGTTTTGTATTGCACTAAATAGGAACTAACACAGAGAACTGCGAAGAGAGACTTTGGAGCACTCAGTCCTAAATGGGATGTCTTCATCAGAGCTCAGTGACCTATGCAGAGGAGGAAGTAGAAAGATTGTCAGAGTCAGAGGTGATAAATGACGCCAAAGAAACAGTGTCTTCCAACACAACGGGATTAATGGACATATGAACTCAAAGAAATTGTGGCAACATGCACAGGGCCTGTGCAGTTCGAGCCAGATGGGGCCCCAGCACTGAGAATGGAAAGTGAACAAAAGCTCCCACACCCAACCAAGACACTGTCTGCAGTTGATACCCACTGGCAAAGGAAAATACAGTTTTCTCCAATAGAGTCTCAATGGGTATATTAACCACAATTAAGGGCAGGTCCCATTCCCCAACACAGAACAAAATCAATGGTATTCTTGTAGACTTTGTCTCATTTTACCTTGTTTGGACAGGTTTTTTTCTTATTGGTCTTTTGGTTATTTATATGTTTTGATTTTTTGGTTTTGTGGTTTGTTTGTTGTTTGTTTCTGCATGTGTTCTTGCATGACACACAAATTCTCTATAAAATCACTTTCTAAGGGGATGTTAAAGGAAACATATCTCATAAAAAACATTTTTTCTAAAAGTGCAGTTTGTGACATTATGTGATATAAATAAACTGAACATTTATAATTTCATTTAGTTTATAATTCAAACTGAAGGTGAGGCTCTCAGAATGAGAACATACAAGGAATGCAGAGAACAAAATACCCCAGGGTTCAGGCAACAATTTTATCGAATGATTCATAAAATAAGACTAATTAAGTGGGAGATGGAATAGAGGTCTCTGTAAAAACCTCATCACATATGACTAATACTGTTTAAGGAATATAAGTTAAAATATACTGATAGACAATGGAAACAAAAAAATCTGTAAGTATTCTGTTACATTCATGGAAAGATAGAATGCCATTGACAATAGCTTTTCTTGCTCCCACTGTTAGGGGCCATGCAAAAACACCAAGCAAATGGCCATAACACATATGCAGAAGACCTGGTGCAAACCCATGAAGCTGTTCTTGGGACTCTTCCTCCTATTGGTTTGTCCTGTCTTATTGTATCTTGGTTGGTTGTTTGGTTATCGTTTCTTGGAGGCCTTGCTCTTTTCTGAAGGGAAATAGAGGTGGAGTGCATCTGGGGAAGAGAGAGAAGGGGGAGCTGGGAAGAGTGGAGGGAGGGAAACTGTGGTCTAATGTGTTATATGAGAAAAGAATCAATTTTAAAAGATTGCTTTGGCATCCTCTGCAAGCAAACAGGTTCCCAGGATCTTCAAGGGTGTCCTACAAGCTTTGCCAACTTGGTGTGAGGAGAAGCACTACTGTCAGGTTGCTCACAGTGATTACACAGGATGAAGAAGTATATGACACAGATATTATACACAGAAGGCTTTCTGTTTGAAGAGAATTATGGGTGTCAAAGAGAGAATGGATGTTTGGAAGGAATAACCCAACCCCTCCTCTACTATTATCCTCTGAGTTTCTGCTACAACACCCATTGTTCAAATCTAGATGGAAGATAGATAGTAAAAAACAAACAAAGCTTGAAATAACAAAAAAAAATGGCAATGGAAGTGACTATCCTGAGTCACAAATCAAGGAAAAACAGTAGAGAGAAAGTGTACAAACATCAGGTTCAAGGAGGAGACAGGACTGAAGAAATGAATGTATAAGTAATTTAATCTCTTAGACACTCGTCTGTTGGGAAAAGTCAGAGAAACATCGGGAGGACCAGCCTCCAAGGTCAGTGTGCTGCCAAGATGTTGTGACACTCGTCTTACATAGAAAATCAGATGCCACATCAATGCCCACAGTCCTTGGCTAAACCAGCAGCGGCAGCTGACAAATAGAAGTATTCATCTCTAGTTTCAAGCATCTCTGAAATTAGTAGGTAATATGCTTTATCATAAATGTTGTCTGTCCCTGGGTAGGATTAAATTTCCCTGCTGTTTTCATATAAGGCTTCATCATCTAACTTACCTTGTTTAATGAAATATACCTAGAAGCGAAGTGGTTAATTCCAAGAGTTGGGTGTTCTCTTTTCTTTCTGCAGCTTGACCAGCACCATTTCGATGGGAGTTAATTTATCAGTTGGGATCCTGCTATGAAATTATATGAGTTGGAGGCACAACCAGCCCAAGATACAAATGAAATAACATTTGTGATCTTGGGAGCCATTGAGGTAACTTACCTGCTGTAGTCTAGCACAGCCTATTCACGTTGGTTCAAAACACCGGAGAATATGTTCCTAGTTTCCTAAATTGGAAGCCAAAATTTGCCTCTGCTATTTTGGGTTCCTCTGCCATTCAGCTCTACCTAGGGGAAAGTATCACAGCAATACAATAAGGGCCTGGGGAAAGGTAAGCAAGTCTTGAACCCAGGGGAGTCATTCTCACTATTCTTAGCAAAGTTCCAATGCCACCTTATGAAAAATCTCAGCCAGCTAGGGTAGGCAAGACCTTTAAGATGCAGATCCTGTGGGATGAAAGTTTGACTCATCCTGCCAATCAATGAATTTTGTCCAGGGAAGGAGCAAAGTAATGATAAAACAAAGTGGATAATGGAAATAATATGCTATAGTTACTATTTTGACTTTGTGATCAGTTAAAGATGCATTAGCATGGTCTATCTCATTAGCTAAGCATTTCCTTTTTATAGATTACTCTTCACTGGCTTCTTTCCCCACTACTTCCTTATGTGAGCTATCCTGGTTGAAGCTGACACTATTAGTAAGGATCCATATAGTAGCACTCTGAACCAACAGAACTTTAAGGTGAAGAATCTTGGCTCTCACAAGTTTTTCCTCCATGTTGGAAATGATAGCTGTTTCATCTATGTCAACTCAAGGACAAATGTAACACACTTTGCTGGCTTTTCTCCATTCCTGGTCCCTATCTATCATCTGTCTACCTTACTTGAGTTTCTCTAGTGTCATGAGACACTGTTCCTGGGGACTAAAAGTACTTCTGTTTTACCACTTTGTTTCTGTTTAAGGAAATGGTAAGCACAATATCAATCATTAAGCAAAGAGACGGTCAGAGTCAGCCCATGTTCCTCTCTGCTTTGGAGCTGTACCCCTGGCCATGGCTGGTTATCTCTTCAGTGACTCAAGTTGATTCTGTGTAACCTGTTTCAGCTCCTGCCAAGTTCCCCTTGTTCGTTAGGCTGAAAGATTGTATAAACTTCCCATAACAACTATAACAACTCTAGGATCTGCACTGAACATTCTAACTCCAGCCATTCTTCTGTAAGCATCTCCTTTATTCATGTTTATTTCTTTGAATCCAGTACAGCAAGCTAAGAAATGCATGTCCCCACCTCATCTTTTGTGCTTCCAAAACATCTCAGATGCATCTTCTATCCTTATACTAATGTGTATGTGTAATGATAAAATGTTTATTGAGAAGTCTATAAAATTAAAAAAAACCTTCAATTTTTGTCTTCTTTAAAGTTGGTGGTAGATTAAAATTCTCAACTTATAATTGAAAACTCATTTGAGCTTTGGTTTATCTCCATAACTGTAATTTCATTTTTTGTTCCTATGAGAATAAAGTTTTTCTATTAGAAAATATTATGATCATTTGAAGAAGAGTAAATAGTATCTGACTGACTTCTGATACGTTATTTTTATTCTGACTCAACCTTTCATCTTCCTACAAAATTAGAGCCCAAACCAAAGTAACCCAAGTTTAAGTAATAATTTGTTACCTGATAATTCACTGGATTACTTGAGCCAATTACATTCTTAGAATTTTCTTAGTAGCCAGTGGTAGAAAAAGAACTAAGCCATTCTACTAAGAGACACTAACAATCACTTTGCAAAAGCCCAACACACATGAAACAATTAGTTGATAGTTGAAGACGGTGTAGGAAAGCATTCGTAATGAGGCAATATAGGCTTTAAGAGTGGTGGGTGCTCAGGGATGAGAGAAATCAATAAAACACAGAGTATTCCAGGAAGGCACTAACTTGAAGAACGAGTGGTTTATATTTTTCCTGGAAAAATTTAAGGCTCTGTTTATCCTTTGGCTGTAGCAGTTTCTATCAAAATATATGCCACTAACAGGATGTGGCAGACAATGACGCACAGCCCTCTCTACCAGCTGACCATTTCCCATAATGCACAGTGCCCATAGAATTTGATCTTGGTGAGCTTCATACTGGCTGTTCATGTAATCTGCAGGATCTGCGATCACTAACAGCTGGTGGATGATCAGTCAGGACACTTCTTCCTTTATGCTGGTCTATGTGATACGAGCATGGTGACAGCCTTTCTCTGCAGCTCCCCCAGGAAGCTTTCAATATAATTTTGTTACATCCAAATATTGGCATGATATTCATTTAAACATTTTAAAGACGGTGTGGAAAAGAAGCTTAATATTGCAAACAGCAAGAAGAATTAACCAATCTTTTTATGAATGAACTTAACAGAAATCTACTTTCTAGTTTTGAATACTCTCAGATCTACAAACTCAGGATGTTTTGTCAATTTTTTAAATAATGAACTTACAAGACATTCACTGATGATGAAATCATACCTATGATAACATTCATGCAGTTAAATACTAAATATTATAAGACCATCTAAAAGAGATTCATGGAATTCCATGATCTCAAGGTTTAAAATCATCCCATTCCCCATCATATGGGGGAATCAGACCCCTAAGGCAAAACATTTAAGAGATAAAGACATTGGAGAGTGGATAATTTCTGAGGACTTGTTGCCTGTAAAAGAAGGGCCTTGGAGAAGACTTTTTTCTGGCCATGTGAAGGCACACTGAAGAAGCTGTCCTCTATGGATCAGAAAGCTCCCTCCCCACAGAGCTTTTGCCATCTTGATTTGAACCATCTACCGTCCAAACACGTGCATACATAACTTCTATTGTTTATAAACTACCCACCCTAATGCATTCTCTTTTATAGCCCAAACAATCAATGCTCTAAATATCTAAACAATAAAGTGTAGAAATGCAACTTACTTTTTCTTTTTCATCCCCCATTGGAACGTATGGGCATTTAAAAAAAATTCATATGTGTATAACCATATGAATATTAATTGAGAAGCTTTTCTGAGTCCTGTTATGCTTGCCTTCTTCTTCAACTAGGGAAATCAGGAGATGTTTTTCTTCATTATTCAATAGCATTACACTTTGATGATTCTAAACTTTATATTATCCCCTATGTCACTGCGAATTTAAAAGTGGCCAGAAGGACAAAATGGGTAAAATTTGAAGCAAAAGAAGAAGTCACGGTAACTAAGCAGCATTTTTCCCAGCTGCATAACACGCCCACTGTACACAAGGAGGGGACAAGGAGACCTGTGCTGTAACCCAATATTCTATTTTCCCTGAAATGCAGCTAGTGGGATAGCTATTCACACAAGGAGAAGAGATCATGAAAGCTGTCAGGGTGGGCGTCAAACAACAAGGGCATGTTTGTAACCCCAGGCACAGGTGACTTTCCTTCCTAAGATCTTGGTATGGATAGCAGTCAGGAATAGTAGTGAGTAAAGCCTATAGTCAAGGAGTATACATACAAAACAAACTGAAGTCCTTAGTGATGTCTTTTCTCTGTGACTTGCCGCTTTCCTTCTGAAATTAAACTATGAATTCTCCAACACCCAGAGTGTCACTACTATAGACAGGAAGTTGCTGGTGAGACCTGCAGTGAAGAAGCAGGCAGCAACTCCAGCCTCCATATAACACCCTCTGACCCCTTGCCAACCTGAGGGAAATGATCCTCAGGTAAAGTCCAAGGGAGACTGTGGTTGGCTGTACACCCCACAGCAGAGAAAGCAACCTTCGGCTAAGACTGCTGTACAGCCCATAAAGATGCAATGAGGTTCTCTGAAACAGGCTGGCTCTTTCGGGTTTCATTTGTTCCAGATTGTCTTATGTCTGAGAAAAGACATTTTAATCAAGCCTTGAAAGTATTTGGGGGTGGAGAAATATATTCTGGAATGTAAAAATACAGACTTCCTTTGGAGATTGTCATAGGATATATTAAAAACTAAAGTCATAAAGGGAAAGATCACTGTGATGACTGGCTGTACTTTGATTTCAGAGTGAGGATATGCTACTAGATTGACTGTGCATTCTATGCATGCATTCACACAGAAACAGATTAAAATGGTAACAGTTCCACACACTAGTTTAGTACTCTATGTGCACGTCTATGTATAAATGTCTACATTCACAGCGAGGCCCATTAAAGTAGCACAAATAACACAAGATCAAGGGCAGCAATCTTTTAGAAATATACTATTTTTATTATTTCTTTGAGAGTCATACATTGTATTTTAATCATATTCGCCCAAGGGTAGCAATCTTAATGGAGGCTATTCAGGTGAGCATATCTCACCGTGAAGATGAGCACAGGAAAAAAAATAATAAAGACTTCTACAAGTCCAAGGTTCCTGGACTTCAGACATGAAGTCATGCTTTGTCTGATTTCACATGGTTCTCTGTGAGCCCAATTGCCCCAGGATCCAGTTCTTTCCAGCTCTCCGGGATTTTATATAACTGGTTTGCCAATGTATAAGATTCATGGTGTTGTTTATTTCTTTTGGCCAAATAAATATAATAACATGTCTTTTTTAAATTTTTCCCAATTTCTCCAGCCAACCCCTTCCCACTTAGCTGCCAGTGATGGCCTTGGACTATTGTCTAGTGATGCTTAGGGACTGGGCAATGGTTATTTGGAGAGTTTTCTGTTTTCCTTTAGGTAATTTCACTGGATACATGCTCTTGGTACACCAGTGGTATTTGTAAGGACATGCAGCTTTCCCAGGGAGACTGATACTTCTCAGTCTACTCATTCTTATTGCTGAGTTGCCTTAAACTCTCATCCAAAGTGACTACAGTGAAAAAACACAACCACAGCTCTTTCATTTTCTTTCTTCCTCTCAAATGGCATCATGTTAAAAAATTGTGTGTCCACGATGATGGCGCTTCCTGTGACACTGGAATCTTCTAATTTCTCATTCGTTTGAATTTACTTATTCCTCAAATACTTCAAATTACCCCCTTTTATGAGGGAACAATTTTCTATATCATGAAGCCATTTCTCATTAAACTGTGAACAGATTCGTGACCTTTATTTTGAAAGATCCACTGTGCTGTTTCTAAATATGATTGAAATTATTGAGCACTGGCATGTGTGTCTTCGGTACCAATTTATAGATAATAATTACGTTCCGGAAGCTGTTGATTTACAGAAAAGCACCAACCCAAATGTTCTGTAATGGTCTCTAAATTGAGACAATATATTTAGACAGTTATAAAAAAAAATATAGTGCGGTGGATTTGCCTTTGGTCCCAAGTTACTTTTTGCTGAGTTTTCTCACTAAGAACTGGGAGGTTGGGAGACCCAGCACTGAAATAGAAAGCCTGTTTTCACTTTGGTCCAGCTTAGATAAGCATCTTCCATGGGCACTAGACGTTTTCAGCTTTCCCCTGTTTCCACACTGAGACACAAGCCTCAGCCCTTGTCCTTTACTGAACTTTACCTACCTGGGAAGGCCATTCTGAGTTGGGCACTCTTCTAGTTTCATTCTGAACTGTGATAAACATACACAAAGAAAATTAGAGGTTTTGTGGGATATTTGTACACTGCAAAGATGCATTGCTGTGATTGGTATAATAAAAAAGCTGTACAGCCAACAGCTAGGCAAAAGAGAGAGGGGGGACTTCGGGCAGAGAGAGAAAATTGGGGGAAGAAAAAAGACACAGTCCCCAGCCAGATACAGAAGAAGCAGGATAGGCAGTGTGGAGAGATGAGGTGTCGAGCCATGTAACAGAATATAGATAAAAAAATGTGGGTTAATTTAAGTTTTAAGAACTAGGTAGAAACAAGCCCAAGCTAAGGCCGAGCTTTCATAACTAATAATAAGTCTCTATGTCACTGTTTGTGAGCTGGCAGCCCAAAGGAAAAATCTGACCACATAGAGGATGTAAGAATTTATTTCTCTTATACCTTCAGGTCACAGTCTATCATTAAGAGAAGTTAGGGCAGGAACTCAATGAGGAACCTAAGGCACAAACCAGGGAAGAATCCTATTTCTTGCCTTGCTCACTGACTCATGCTTTGCTAGCCTTCTTCTGCATCTCAGGATCTGCTGCCTAGGGATAGTGCCATCACCTATGTGCAGGGCAATGCTGAATCAACCACCATCCAAGGCCCTACAGATGTGGCCACAGGCCAATACGGTCTTGGTAATTCCTCATTCAAGGCTTTCCTCTCAGAGGACCCTAGGATGTGTCCCTTGTACATTTCTCTATCTGTTCTAGGCTCACATTTGTTGTGAAAAGGGCTTAGCTGCTATGGCATGCTGTCCACAGACACAATACATCCATCTGCAGGATGGGGAGCTGCTAATTGAAGGAGTCTGCTCTGGTCCCCTGTCACCAGTTGGCAGACAGAACAGTCTGAGAAGAAGCTGATCAGGCGTTCATTTATCTCATTGTTAACAGGGTATATGTAGACAGAAGTAAAAACAAGACCAGAGGACAGCTGATGCTGAAGTGGAGGCAATGCTGATGTCTGGCCATCAAGGACATTCTTGCATAGAGGCTTGGCATTTTTATTCCTCTCTCCAAAGTTTAATTAGTCACTAATTAAGAACAACTCTCTTTTATAATGGAAACATTTGGTCAGTGCTGTAATTATTTTTAAAAAGCATGCTCTCATCTCAACCAGATTCCAAATACTAAGGTATCAATGTCAGAAACTGCAGTCAAGCACAACCTGTCCCCAAATCCCAGCCCCTAAAACACGATGGCTCATTAATAACTTAAAAAGGATGATGACACTGATACTATTTATAGGGACCTGCCAGGCAGGTCTGCCAGCATTAAAGAAATTAACATGGAGAAATTGTCAACTGGAAAACATTAGTGTTTATCAACAGATCAATCAAACTTCAACAACTGTAAACTGTGCTTGCAGCGAAGTGGAGCACATTGACAATGACAGCCCTTTGCCCACTGAGTGGAGGAACCCCAAATCCCCATGTTTTTCCCCAGTGTTCGGACTACCACCTTGACGACTGCGGCCACAACTCTGTTGTCTTTTATGGCAGTGTCTGGGGCCTCTGCCCCACATACAGGGCAAGCTAAAAGGGCTGCCCTGGCTCCACTTGTCTGACAAGTGGCTTTGACTGCCAGTTTGCAAAGTCTCCAGCTGACTGAAATAAACATGAAGGTTAGTGGCTCCAGAAACCAAATTCTGGTTTCTTTATGAAAGAAGACCCTGAGTTGAGGAGTTTTTCTTGGTTTGCTCATCCTTTCAAAGCAGTGCTTGGTTCTCATTGTTGTATATTTAGAGTTAGTTCTATTTTCATTTCTGGGCTACATCAGGGATGATGACATCAGCTTCAGAACCTGAAAAAAGCTGGAGCGTTCTGATAGGCTGCTGGTGATGTCATCCCTGTGCCTGTAAGGCCCAGGAAAAGCACCAGGGACTGACTGTTTTCCTGATTTTCTTTTCTTTCCTTCTCCCTCTGTTTTCTTTCTCCTTTTCTTCACATATATCCATGCATATGGCTATAAATACACGTATGTATTAATCTAAAATCACACTTTCATATAACATGTACCTGCAATTTTATACCCTAGTAATGCTATTCGTAGAGGTTGCTGATGACCACTCCACACAGACCAGCCTTGTTTGGCTAGACAGGCTAGCTTCACAAGGGGAGGATTTGTGCTGCAGCATCCTGAACACTATGCTGTATGATTTCTTGTGTTTAGAGAAAATCCATAGCAACTTCAGACGCCCATCACTTGCCACTTTCTGATGCTGACACAATCAAAAGAAGAGCCTAGTGGTGGGGACATCAATGCCAAAAGCCATAGGAAACACAGCAAGTCCCCTGGCTTCAGAATGGCCACAGTCCTCACTCTTCCAACACGCTCTAGATGGACCCCTGTCACAGCGCTGCACCCACAGTATTTAACACTACAGGACATGACAGTTTTCGTGGATTTAGAATACAATACCTGAGGGCTTAGAGAACAGAAGGAACTCTCTCTGTCCTTAAGTACATGGGTATGTGAGTACATGAAGACTGAAACCAAATAAACACACACACACACACACACACACACACACACACACACACACCTGACAGCTTTGATTTTGACACTAGGTAAAACCCCAAGTCCCAACCTAAGTTTTTCATCTATGAAGCCAAGTATTAAGCTTATCCTATGTACAGAGTTGGAGGAGTGAGTGATTCCAACTGACTCAAGCCTGCTCCCTCTGGCCATGTTCTGTGCTTTGTGACACATAAAGATAACCAAGGATGGTAAAGGTAAATAAAAATAGGAACAAAAGGCATCTGAGAACTGCTAAATAATTTCTAAGGCAGGCTAACAATGTGTAGCACATTCTTAAATGCAGGCCTATACATCATGATGCATTTGGAAAACAATAGCTTCATACAAACATTAAATTTAAAAACCAAACTCTGAAATTAAAAAAAAAATAAGCTGACACATCTCTCCTTGATACAAAAATGTTTGAAGAATTTGCAACCAATTATCCCCACAAATACCCTGACAAGAATGTCATGAAGGTAGGAGGCCCAAAGAAGGAAAGTCATGGCTGTTGGGGGTGTTTGTCAATGTACAAAACTTTATTAAGATGACAAAATAAATACAAGCATGAACTTTGCTATCAAGACATGCAACCTAATTTTAATATCTAAATAAAATTTAAGGAAATAATTGTTCAAAACATACAGTGAATTGAATGAATAAGACAGCAGGAGATACATCAAAAGGCAGGGTAGGGGACAACTGCCTAATTCAATGCACACCTGCTTCTTCCGTGGGAATGGGGAAGAAAGATGTCACATCTCAATGCAGTAGTCAGGAAGCATTTGACAGAAGGTATGTACTGTGTCCTTGACCACAGATGATGGGACTAAAATAACTAACCCATGAGAAGGTGCAATCAGAGAAAGTGGAAGAGAGACATCCTTAAGAGTTAGGAGATAGGAATAGAGGTGTGACAGAGATGGAAAGATGACCACATGGGTGATAGTGTTCCTAGAGTGTGCTGGAATCTGTTGCACGGGACATGAGGAAGAGGAGAGAAGATGGAAGCTCTTTGTATGAGAAGCATGTACCACCATGATATCTTGTTTTTTAACCCTTTCTAGAGTTCTTCTAGGAGACATGCTTTGAACACTATGTTTGTCCATGCATCTGATAACTATGAGTTATTTTTTGAGTACAGTTTCTTTAGAATCAAGGTTATTTCTCTGTATGTATTTACAATGGAGTGATGCATAACTTGATGTGAAAAGGTTGCTCAGATTTGTAACTGTGCATTGCATATGTATATTGTTTTAACCTGCTAGTCAACTGGGTCAGGAGCTTCAGCTTCACTAACTTATTTGCATTTATACTTACTGTTTCTTAACCTAGCTTGCTTTCATGAGGTTGACTCTTTTTAATGCAATCTTACCTCTCCCAGTAACGTAGCACAGAACACTCAAGTTTGGTCTCCTCAAACATGATTGGTGTCCTCTGAGTCCAGTAGACAGTTCCTTCTATTGTGCTTCCCTTTTGACATTTTTCTATTTGTGTTGAAATTTTCACTGTCTGGACCAACTCTAGTATGTATTCCTAATTTCTCCTCATTTTAATTTTATAACTCCAGCTCTTATAATTTATCTTTATCTAATTAGACCAATCAGATGTTTAGGGAGTTCGGGGTGTGCATAAACTCACAGGATATCACCCTACTTGGAGCCACACATGGCAAAACTCAGACACAGTCCAAATCCTAAGAGAAAAACAGACAGCCGCCAAAATGTGTGACCAGCCAGATAAATACCATTTGAATCAAATATTCTTGTCACATTACTGATGTGACTTTGAATCAATGATTTCATTTCAGAATTGACTAAGTGATATTTGCTCAATACATTTATGAGAGTTTAAATGAGATATCCCCTGTATGATTTAGGCACTTGAAAACCTGGTCCCCAGTTGCTGGCTATTTGGAAAAGATTAAGAAGTGTGTTTTCACTGGAGGAAGTGTCTTCAAGTAATTTTTACTCTGTCCATACAAGCAGATTGTCTTTAGACTGACAAAGAAGTTTGTATTTTGAAGTACCCACAAATGACAAAAGCTATTTAATTTTACAGGGCTTTGTATGTGGACAGCAGGGAGCCATAACTAGTTTATTAAGTGAATTTACCCTTTTCAAAGTCTGTCTGTGAAAGCAGCCATTTCACTTCAGATAAAAGCCAACCCATTCTTTCCCTTAAGAAAATGCTTCCTTCAATGCATATTTGTGAAGGGACTAACATGTGGCAAGCATCAGTGGACACCACTGGGTTATCTTGGTGAATGAAATAGACATGTTTTCCCCTTCATGAATTGTATCAAGAAAGAAAAAGAGGTCCCAGAGATAACAGTCAGGGAGAGAGCTTTGTCATGCATAGTGCTCAGGAAAGACTCTGAGCAGTGCTGATATTTCAACTTATATGGGAAGGCTGGGAAGGAGTCACAGATGGGAAGAACAAAGAGAATAGCAGGCACAGAAACTCCGAATTAGAAAAAAATATAATAAGTAAGCTCAATGGAAGCCCAAACTACTGTAGCAAATTAAGTGGGGGACAAAGAGGTAGGGGATAGATTTTTTTTTCAGGAATATAAGCACAGATGAGTCTATGATGGTTGGGTTGGAATGGTTAATTATGTGAACTGGGAGAATATTGAAGACACATTAAGTAATTCAGGTAGGAGATATAGTGGTTTGTAGTATAAAGTAGTAAAAACAAAGAGAGATATACTCACTTGCAATGCAGGAATCCATGTACATATCAGGACATGCATGTATATAGTTACCTGTTGCAAGATGAATGGAGTTGAGAATGACATAGGTAAGAATCAATGTAGCAGATAGCTGACTGTCAGTTGACTTTCTAGATAAGATTTGGGGATGGAAACTTTGAGTAATGGAAAATTAAGAGTAACATTTGGATTATCATAATTTAAAAAGACTATGAGCCATGCATACGATGACATAGGGTCAGCACTATACGAATGAGAAGTGTAGAGGACAAGAGGAGAGGTCAGAGGTGGTTACAGGTGTGGGGTGTTTAGTATATATATTCCGTTTATCTAATCAGAAACTATAGAACAAAACTACCCATGTGCAAGTTTGATGGAATTCTCAAGCGGAAATGTTGGGGGACAGTAGGCAACATAGGGTAAATCTGGATTGAGAAATACTAAGACAAGATGGTTCAATGTAAAAAAATAAATCCCCCCACAAAAGAGGATATCTTGAGAATCAAATCAGTCAACATGGGCATTGTCTTTGTCTAGTAATACAAAAATCACAAAGTTGTAGAGAGCAAGAGTATATATACACCCTAAGGTCACCCAAGTCCCATGGTGTAGAAAGAGGGATGTGAGTTTACAGTGATGAGAGTCCCAAAGGGTTAATATAACTTAGCATTATCTAAGTGTTAATGACACATTGAAAACATTTCTCAAACATATGTTGTTACTTATCTTTGGCTGCATAATACCCACATGTTGGGTATGTTGAATAACTTTGTGACAAAAACATTCATTTTTTTAATTAAAATTTTCATTCATTCCTACTTGATAGTTTCCTTGTTTGTCTAAATATGTTCTCAAACACAGGCTAGGGCAAATGTACTCAGCAAATAATCAAACAGAAATTACTTCATGAAGAGGAACCAAACATCCTGTTCCTGCTAGTGGAAGAATGATTACTTTTATTTACTTTATTTTTACATTGTTCAGCTAGTGAACATCACTGCTCAATCTCAGTATGTAACTCTCTTAAGTCCTGATAGCTGTCACCCCATTGAGACTCTGCATGAAGCTAGCCATTTTCACATGTGCAAAATTTGAAATCCTGAGGAAACCTCACCCCACACCCATCAACAGTCTTGACATATTCAAATGGTAAGAGATTTTCCTTTGTCCTTGTCTGTGATTCCACACCTCAACAGAACAGCCATATCATTGGAATACAGGGTCCAGGTAACTTTGGAGTATTTGAAATACATAAATACACAAGTGCCCCTAGTCCCTAGACTCCAATTTAACCCACATATAACATGTCATGCCTCTAGACAAGGAATCCAACTTCTAAAAAAAAAATTGCCACCCAAGAAAGCTGTGAAAGCAATACATATTGTCTGCATAGAAGCCTACTCCTGATGAGGAAATGACTGTTAATGAGAACATGCATGTTTACGGCATCAAGCTCGAAGAGACACAGGTCACAAATCTCTTTCATCTTCCTGCTAAAGCTAGAATCAAGTAAAGAAGCAAGTTCATTCATTAAAAAAAGCTTTTGATTGAAATGATTTCATTTGGTAACAAGTACTTTGTCATGTTTTTCCTTCTCCTTACCAGATTTGGTTTGTTTTCCATTCTTCGTGATCTGGGTTAAATCTTTCCTAGGACCTCAGTAGGTGTTACCTTAGGGTTTCTTTTTTGAAGGGGGTCAGACCAAACTTCTAAGAGAAATGTAGATGTGGGAGAGAATAGTTTGGGGGGGGCGAGAAAAACAACAATAAGAATTCATAAATTTTGAACAGAAAAAAAAATGCAGCTCTGCCTGTGAGCACCCTGCTTCTGCCTTAGATGTACCAACACTGCCCTCTCTCGCTGAGTCACAGCTTCTGTTCAAACTTTGGCTTCTGTTTACAGCCTTACAAACACAGCACCTCTCTCTTCCTCCACTACTCCCCACAAGGCATCACCTAAAGCAGACAGCAGAGTTCTTCTGCGACCCCCTTCCAAATGAGAGCATTTGCTTTTGAGGCCATGCGTGTCTTTGTGCTGTTCCTGTTCTCTTCCTCCCTTGCTTTGTCTGCGTTTGCTTCGGTAGGAAACAGCCTCACCAGAGCATGGAGGAGCAAAAGTCACTCTCAGCAGCAGGATCTTGTGCTTCGGTAACACACACCATTCTGGCAGAGGAACCGTCCTCTCTTTCCTGAAAGGAGGTCTACTTCTACATCCAACACTATGAAAACAGGTGTTCCCACTGCCTTCCTGGCTGCCTGCTGAACTCTGGAATCCTTTAGTAATCACTTAGACCAAATTTGATCCTTGTGTGGGTCCTCAGAGTTCTCCTAGTGAAAACAAACAGCAGCCTGAGGTTGTCGGAGGGAAGACAGAGAGGCTGCATCTTTTCCGTTCTGCATCTCTTCAGTTACGCCTAGAAATCACAACATTTCCACACTCTGACCTCTATTTAGCTTGAAGAAACAAAACTTGCAGGAAGAATTTGGTACTTGATCTCTGAAAATGTACAGACAATAGCAGATAATCGAGTGCACACAATAGTAGATGCCCCAGTGCAAGTCTCTTACTGACATATCTCATTATTCCTTACTACCCACCCAACTGGCAGTTAGATTAATATCAAAGGAGTCAGAATCACAGGACAAAGAGAAGCATTAAGGAACAAAATTATAATTTGAGCACCGGCTGCTACACTTTTCACATGTAAGATTTCAGACTGATCTCAATAAGTCACTCATAGGTTGTAATCTATTTTTTAGGTGCTGAAGAATGTATAGACCTGAGATTGACAACAAGAATAAGAAAAGCCTACAATAGCTGCCACCTTCTGCATCAAATATGACCTTCAGTTTGGGTGGAAAGAGGTAAAGGGAAAGCAAATCTCATGGAGAGGGCGGCTAGATCTCATTTCTCTCGCCTCTTGGGATTCCTCCTTTCTGACTGTGGAGACTGAGTGATGCCTAGCTCTGGTGCCTTGACTGAGCTCAATAGGGGAAAATTCCACTCATAATAAAGAAAGTTTGTATTCATAGTTAGTTCATTGTTGCCCTTTCTTGTTTGCAAGCCAAGACAGTCAGGACCTGGAAGATTCTGCTTCCATGCCGCAGGTAGACTGGATTTGCTGATTTGTTGAGTATAGTGCAAAATAAGGATCATGGAGAGTTAGAGACAGGGCTGTCCATGCCCACTTGGAGTGGGAGGTAGGATTAGGAGATTTCATTTCATTTGCCTGAATGGAGAGGAGCAGCTTTTTTGGCTCCTCAGCAGCTGAGAAACAGCAAGAGGCAAAGGCAGCATCACTAACTGACAGAAGGTGGCTGTAGACTGGCTAGAGGAGGGTAAGGTAGCTTAGCCTTGATTAGAAAGTAGCATTGAGAAGGATGCTTCTAGTATGCCCGTTTACTCCAGTGTGCCCTTTTCTCTGCCTGTCACTCATACATTTTAAGATTGCTTGTATCCTGCCCTCGCTCCTCACTTACTGAGCCTTACTAAGAAACCAGCCTCATCAGTCATCCAACTGGGACATTTTGCTCTGTCATTTTTGAGATATACCTACATCACTCCTAGGATTTTGGAAATGGTAAGGAAAGGACGAAACAACTCTTTCAAATGCCTGCTTCATTGTCTTGCCTCACTCTTGAGTCCAGACTTATAGAGCTAAAAATGGCTAACTTGTGGATGAATAGACATTGTCATCTTTTGTGCTCACTGTAAAGAATCAATTCCTGAGTTTGAAGTCATCAGGTGTTTATTCAAATCCTATGGTTGTATTGTAAGCCATCTGTGTGACCTTGGCCTAGTCACTTAACCTCCATGAGTCTAGTTTCCTGTGCTATAAAATGGAGGAAATAATTCCTGGCTTGC
>CABHPH010000619.1:0-12026 GCA_902168325.1 Peromyscus nudipes
TAAGAAGCATGGTTCCTCATTTAAGCAAGTGTCCAGACCCAGGACAAAGAAGACTTGGGGACCTGAGAGGAATAAAATATTAATTCAGAAGTTTGAAGGAAAGCTCAAAGGCGTTGTCCAAAATGGGACAGCATATACAAGTCTCTGAAACAAGCAAACAGAGAAGATTTACTTAGGGAAGGAAACTCAGCGTGACACATCCCGGGGCTGTCTCCAGGAACCTTTCGTTTCTTTACAGTCTTGGCCCTCAAGTCCTCTAAGGCTTTAGAGACCCTCCAGCATGTTTTTAAAACAATTTTATTCAGCATACCAGTGTGATCATTTTCTCTATAATACGTTGGATCTAGCTATAACACTTTGATAGTTTGCATGAGATTTTCTTCTGCAGTCTTGAGCATTTGAATATTTGGCCTCTAGGTGCTGGTGCTGTTTGGGGGAGGCTGAAGAGGCGTGGCCTTCTCAGAGGAAGTTTGTCACCAGCAGCAGGCTCTAGAGTTTAAAGATTCACAGTTAAGTTTGCTCTCTCAGCTTCCGCTTCCCGCTTGTGGTTCAGGATGTGAGCGTTCAGCTTCCTGCCCCAGCTTACTGGCTTCCAAGCTTCTCCACTGTGACAGATTCTTATCTCTCTGGAATCACAAACCAAATAAATCCCTCCTTTTATAAAGTTGTCTTGATGTTTCATCCCAGCAATAGAAAAGTAGCTAATACAGCCGTATTACCCGGTGATGATTTCTTTACTCTCCTGTATGCTTAGAGAAACAGAGAGAAAAGGTCTAGCATCTAATTATCTTTAAGAGACTCATTTCAAAACCACAGAATTTGTCTCTTGCCAGTGCTTTTCAAGTCAGCTCAAAGTGTACTGGGGTATGCAGAGAGATGCACATTCAGACTCACTGTGAGTGAGGTTTTCACTTCTGGGTGACATAAGACACTTCTGTGTAAGGATCTGGGTTTGTGTGCCAGATAGGCCTAAGTGCAAAGCCTGGCTTGGCTAACACTAAAAAGTTGTTAGCTGGTGGGCAATTATTTTGCATCTTTGAGACTTCATCTGTCTTTCCATAAAATGAGGGTTATAATGATATTATTTTTACAGGGTCATGATTGAACAAAGCCCTGGCCTAGACCCGTGCCTGTCAGGTAGTAAATCAAGTAGATGTTGTGTTTTTCATCTTTTGCCTAACACACCTTTGTGGGTATAATATACTTCCCCAATCATGCAATTTGAACATAAGGAAGACTTGACTATATCTTTTAGAATAAGTGAGACCCCATGCTCTGCAATTTCACCAGTAACTACATAACTTCCACTGACAGCTGACAGGCAGTACTGCCTCCCTGAAACATTTTCTAATCCCAGGGGAGGTACTAAAGCAGGGCAGGAATGCGATGTGGTGAATGGCTTTTCAGGAATTACTTCAGGGAAGACACAGTACCGCAGCTGGTAGGTTACCAGTGTGAGCAGAGCTCCCTTGCAACTGAGTGGGTCCCTGGGTTTGATCTGAGGTGTGACAATGCCTACTACTATCTATAGTTTCTATCTCAGGACAGTTATTTTATTTTACTTTTTGTTCCTTTGTTTGCCAAGCATCATTGGGTGGAGAAACGGTTTAAGCTCTTGAGTTTGTTATGCTATACAGTGGTCTCGTCATGCCTCAGGTGAGCCAGGGTAGATGGTGGAAAGACACAGGGCCACTGGCATAGGAGTTGGTGAGGTCACGTCTGATTAGGCACCCCAAGAAACATAGAGGCGAGCAACTGACTTCAGTCATATGAGACCGTGGTCCAAAGAGAACACGGTTTGTAAGTGAGTATAAAATTATGCTCAACAGACCTCATCCTAAAGTACAGAAGTGATTCCTTTTGGTTGTTCTCAAGGCCAGCAAAAACAGAGATGAGCTCCAGAGTGGGGAGTCCTTAGTCTCAGGTTTAAAAGGTATCACAGGTTTCAGAGAGAGAGAGAGAGAGAGAGAGAGAACCTATGGTAATTGTGCCCAATCCTCAGATGGGACATTTACTATTCATCTAGGAGAGGTTTAAACAACACCCCTCTCCCATCCCTTTGCTGGCCTATTTTGTCAACTTGCCTCTCCTCTGTCTTTTATATCTAGAGAGAAGTACAGTCGGTCCTCATATTAGAGTCCAAGACAGAAGGGAGGGGAGCAGCTGAGGGAGGGAAGCTGTGAAGCTCGGGGTGGAGAAGGAGTCTATTCTGGGGGAGGTGGGCGGGGATAAGTTGGGAGCTGAGGAGAAAAGCACTGGAGTAGGTGTATGTTGGAGTGCTGGTGTGTTTAGACTCAGGATGCACAGGGAGCTTTGCCACAAGTCCATCCCTCAGGTACTGCGGCCTGCACTTTTTTTGCTTGAAGGCTCTTTTAGGTTGTCCTTGGGATGGTGACCTTTTGGGTGACACTTCTTTTAGCTCAAGGGTGTTGTCTTGGTCCAGGCTGTGCTTATTATTTGCAGCTGTTCTTTTGATCTCTAGGTGAGTTTGTCTGTCTGCCTTGCTCACGGCTTTGGGGATCACACTGTAAAGCACTGAGTCCACAGTCCACGGATTTCAGGTGAAACACACACTTCCACATCCAGCTGTTACTTTTCCTTCTGCAGATTCCGTTATCTGTGTGGTTCCTGTGTCTCTCCACTCTCAGCATCCGTTTGGGACACATGTCACCTGGAGCATCTGTGCTGTGTTTTATGGCGTCTTAACTTCACAGTTCACATTACATCTCTTGCAAGTTAACAAAAATCACCGGTTTCTCTAGGGAAAGTCATGAAAGTGCCAACGTTTTTAAGAGATCAGACTAGCATGATGACTACTGAGGAGGCCGAGTGTAAGGTGGAGGACGGTTGTGCAGCCACAGGTCACTAGATTTCACCTAGTACAGCTAATTAATCTCCACACCTCTCATTTTTTGACCTGTAATATGAGACTATGAGGGGGTTGCTGGAAGAACCAAATGGGAGGATGCTTGTCTAATGCAGAGCACAATGCTCGGGTTGGTAAGTGTGGGAGTTTGAATAAAAATGGCTTCCATAGTCTCACATATGTTTTATACATATATTAAATGTTTAGTCATCGGAGAGTGGAACTCTTTGATAGGACTAGAAGGGTTAGGAGGTGTGGCCTTGTTGAAGGAAGTGTGTCACTGGGGCGGGGGTGGGCTTTGAGGTTTCCAAATATAGCTCTTAGCTACTACTCCAACACTGTGTGGCTGTGATGCTCCCTGCCATGATAACAAAGGCAGGAGCCTCTGTAGTTAAAAGCTGTCTGTAGCTAGAGTTTTCCTGCCTGGCCCATGGTCAGGACAAATCTCTCTCACCTGCCAGTCCCACAGCCGCTCAGACCCAACCAAGTAAACACGGAGACTTATATTGCTTACAAACTGTATGGCCGTGGCAGGCTTCTTGCTAACTGTTCTTATAGCTTAAATTAATCCATTTCTATAAATCTATACCTTGCCACGTGGCTCATGGCTTACCGGCATCTTTACATGCTGCTTGTCCTGGCAGCGGCTGGCAGTGTCTCCTTCCACCTTCCTGCTCTTTTTTCCTCTCTGTTAGTCCCGCCTATACTTCCTGCCTAGCCACTGGCCAATCAGTGTTTTATTTATTGACCAATCAGAGCAATTTGACATACAGACCATCCCACAGCAGCTGTCTTTCCTGAGAGTTTCCTCAGTCATGGTGGCTCTTCCCAGCAATAGAACGGTGCCTAAGACAGTAAGTGGTGACTATTGCAGTTATTTCTTAGGATGTAGCACTAGACATATTTGACAAGGCGCCTTTGATGTCTGAGATGCACAGTAGCTACTGGATCTTTGCTGGTTATGCAGACTTGGAAACTTTAAACTTCTCTGTCATAGACACAGCCTGCCCTTCCAGAAACTGCATCGTTAGCCGGAGGAAGTCTTTTATTACTGACCCACCCAGCACTGCCAAAATGTCCTGTGCTTGTGTGAAAGAGAATTGTGGGGAGAACAAAGATTCTTTTGAAGTCAAGGCAGAGTCTAAACACATGTCTAGTAGATTCTTTTGAGGGGAGGGGGTACATATTATATTTTTTGCCGCAGGTTTATTTTACTCCAAATCCCCTAGTTTTACACAAGAACTCTACAGCTTTCACATGGGCATATATATATTTCCCACTGAACATATGATAAAGACAGTTACCATAAAAAGAGGGAAAACAGTTGTCTTTATTTTCCCATTATGCCATTCACAATAACACTAAGTAAATACTTAAATGAAAGAATTACTTGTTACATTTTTTTTTTCTCCAGTAAAGACATTTTCCATTTGTTTGCTTTTTTTGACATCTTGACATGAAAGATCAGGTTCCTCTCTGGTCATGTCCATGTGTAAGTTCCTAAATACCTCTTGTGCTTGGATGTCCATTTCTTTGTCTATGGCTGAGAAATTTTTCTGCCATAATTTCATTAAAGAGCTTCCTTTCAGGTTTTCCCTATCTGTATAGATTGTTTTTTAAATATAATTTTTAATTTTACTTTTTATAAAATTGACTACATCATGAATATTTTCAGAGGTTGTTACAGGGTGTGAGGGACCTGCGGGTGAGGAGAGAGATGGTCTGCGTTTGTGCGACCAGAGGAAAAACAGCTAAGAGCAAGCATCGGCAGATCCTTCTCATAAGAGAGAGAGAGCGAGTTGCAGACACCAGAGAGAGGCCAAGGTGTGGATTTCTCCTCAAGGAAACTACTAAAGTGATGCTACCCACCCAGCCATACCGCGCTGCCACCCAGTCATACCGCACTGCTAGCCAGCTAGGCTCTACTGTACCTGCCAGGGAACTTCTTTCATGATCAAGAGCCCAAGAGTGCAGGTCTGGGCAGCAACACACAGAGGCTGGAGAAGGCGATGTGGACAGAGGGATGAAACAGAACAGGCTGTGCAGAAGAAGTGTGGCATAGGAGCCTGAAACTGGGGAGACACTCACCCAATAACGTGGTCTCCCTCTCTGCCTTTGCCAGGGAGAGCTTCAGGGGGTTTGCTGTGAAAAACCTGATCCCCTCTCCTGCTGAGTGCCAAAAAGCTAAACACAGGCAGGCAAGCAGGCTTTCCATGTCTTCTCAGAGTGTCCTCCACAGAAAGCCCAGAACCTTCCTGTGCACACAGTGTAATATAGACAGACATACCTCCTACAGCACCAATTAAAAGACAGACTAACTAACTGGATTAAAAACAAGGCCCATAATGTTCACGCCACTACGGAGCCCACAAGCATATTTCATCATGCTGGTCACGGCTAAGTAGTTGTTGGTGGCTTTTCCCTCCACAGCCTACACAGCACCTTCCAGTGTTATAAAAGCTAACCAGTGGGGAGGAAACTTCCCGGTCAGTACTGACTTGATTTCTCCATGTCCTGTGTGGTGGTCTGAATAGGAATGGCTTCCATAGGCTCACACATTTGAATACTTGGTCATTAGGGAGTGTTGAGAGATATGTGACAGGGATTTGGAGGTGTGGCCTTTTGGAATAGGTGTGGCCTTGTTGGAGGAAGTGTGTCACTGAGAGTGGGATTTGGGGTTTCCAATGCTCAAGCCAGGTCCAATGTTTTCTCTCCCTGCTGCCTGCCAATCCAGATGTAGAATTCTCAACTTCTTCTCCAGCACCGTGTCTGCCTGCATGCTGCCATGTTTCCCGCTATGACGATAATGGACTAAACCTCTCAACTGCAGACGACCTCAATTGAATGGTTTCTTCATAAGAGTTGCCATGGTTACAGTGTTTTATCACAGCAAAGGTAACCCTAACCAAGACACTCTATGACCATAATGCATGGTGTCTTCAACAGTGGGGTCTTGTCATTAAGTTCTGGTGGGCAACCAAGAGTGTTGGCAATAGTCTGCATTGCTTTGAGGGTCTTTGGGACCTGAGACTAACAACCTGAAGGAGGATTCCTAAACCCTAAACTGGGATTTTTATTTGGCAACTCATTGCTTCTGGTATGAGCATAATCCCCATAATTCCAAATAAACTCTTTTATATGAAAAAATGATAACACATATAAAACAGTAGGTCTCTATGTTGCTGTTTCAAACATCTTTAGACTTAGTTATTCTGTTTCTCACTCCGTTCTCTATCCCACTTAAACCTCCCTGCTGTTTTCCCTTTCCCTCATATCATCTGTGTTCTACACCCCCCCCCAAGATCTTTCCTCTCCTAGATTCTACAGGTACTCCAATGTAACACAGAAATGTAAGGATTTGATACTAGGATCAACATATAAGTGAGAACACAGGACATTTGTGTGGATCACTCCACTCAGTATAATGTTTTCCAGATCCTTCCATTTCTCTGAAAATTTCAGAATTTCTTTTTTTTTTCTTTTTACAGTAGAACCACTTTTTGCACTTAAGACCTGCTCCACAGGAGAAAACATATGACTGGTACTGTAAATTGGCAAGGAATCTACTGCTGGGGAATTCACAGGCCCTAGGAATGAATATACTATCATTATTTTGTTTAATGAATATAGTACCAAACGGCCTTCTCAATTCATATCTCTAGACCCATAGATTAGTGCAGCTTCATGCCTCATCAAAGAAGTTTCATTGTACTCAAATAGTAATTCCCAGAGACTTAATAAAATATTATATTTAAATACTAAGTTTTATAATTATATATTAAGAATAGGTGGATGGTGGTTAATGTGGTATGGTGATATTTTTCTTTTGTACCAAAATGTTAGTTGTATGTTAATAAATAAAGTTGCCTGGGGGTCAGAGCTATTATCAAGCCATAGGAAAGCAGGGCAGTGGTGGTGTACGCTTGTGATCACAGCACTTGGTAGACAGAGCTAGGTAAGTCTCTGTGTGTTCAGGGATACAGCCAGCATTGGATACACATGCCTTTAATCTCAATACCAACCATAGGACACCTGGAGGTCTATACAAACAGGCCATGATGAGGCAGTCCTGTGGTTGGGTTTACAACCAATGAGAAGGCAGAACAGAGACTATATAAAGACTTTAACATAGGAAGTAGCGGCTCCTTCGGAGAGGTAGGATCACTGCAGGAGGAAGGGTAAGGTTTTAGCTCTTAGCTCTGACCTCTTGGCTTTCTTCTTTGCATTGGTTCTGTGTTTCTTATTTATAAGACGGTTGGTTACATCTACATTGTGGAAACTCACAACTGGTCAAATGCAGATAATAAGCACTGTGGGGTTCTCAGCCATACATAGGACATCTATGTCATACCACCTTCTCCAAAGATTCAGAGATCATCTTGGAAGAGGAGGTGGAAAGATCATAAGAATTACAGGAAGAATCAAAGGGAAACAGTGTCACCTGGACACAATAGGCTCTCTGCATTTATGAACTCACAGCAGCTGTGGTTGTCTGTACAGTCAATATTCAGTCATGTCCAGGAGGGTCACACAAGCTCCCACCCCCAGCTAAGGAGCAATTGACAGTTGATAGCTTCTGTGGGAGAAGAACCAATTTTCTTTAAGGGTGTACCCCTGTAGGTTGACCAAATTTCAGTGAATGGCTCCACACCCACAAGTATATGGGCAGCACAAGTTGAACTCATTGGATTACTAAAAATTAAAAAAAATTAAAAATTGGGAAGGGTTGCTTTGGAGGAGTTAGAGGGAGATGTGAGGGTGAATATGATCAAAATATGTTGCATGCATGTATTAAATTATCAAAGAATTAATAAAAATATTATATTTAAACATTGATAAAATGGTTCAACTAGCTGTTGTTTCCAAGAAACACAACTCACTGACAAAGACATAAAAAAGATGAGAGCTAAAGAATGGAAATCAATCTACCAAGCAAATGGAAGCTATGAACAAGCTGGTATAGCTATTATCTCATCTGATGAATACTTCACACCAAAACTACTTCAAGGAGATGAAGACTACTCTGGTGTTTCTTAATGCTGGCTTTCTTAATGCTTCTACAAAGTAGAAAAGGAAAGAACAATGCCAAACTCATTACCCTTATGTCAAAGCAGGGTCTGGACATAACAACGGCAAATTGTAGATCAATTTCTGAATGAATGTTACCTCGAGAATCCTCAACAATATACTTGCAGGCTGAGTTCAAGAACATGTTAAGAAGATTATATAATAGGGTTCAGTTGGTTTCATCCCAGAAATGCAAAGTTGGTTCAATATATTTAATTCAATAAATGTAATGCAACACAAAAATAGAGGTAAGGATGGAAGTTACATGATCATTTCAATAGATGCAGAAAAACATTTGATAAAATTTACTATATCTTCATGGTAAAAGTCCTGAAGAAAACAGGGATGAAAAGAAGCGATCTCAAAATGACAAATGTGGCATGTGACAGATTTGCAGCCAATGTTTCACAAGGCGCAGGAAACTGGGTCTCTTGTAAAAGCCTGAATGAGACGCTTGTGCTTTCTCTCTCTACTCTTACTCAAACTCAGAAGTGCTTGAAATCTTAGCTAGAGCACCCAGACAAGAGAAAGAAATAAAAGGGATATAAATAACTTATGAATAACTCAAACTGTTTCTATTTGCTGATGACATTGATCCTAAATACTTAAAAGGAGCCTGAACACTCTACCAGAGTGTTAGATCTGACAAATACTTTTGGCAAATTAAAAGGATATAAAACCAACATATGAAAATTAGTAGCTTTCTCATATACTAATAAAAAAACTTGTCAAGAAAGTAGGAAAAATATTCCTCTTATCAGAGCTTAAAAATAGCTAGGAATAAACATAACCAAGGAGGTGGGAGAAATCTACTCTGAACACCTTAAGACACCAAAGAAAGCTGGGTGTGGTGGCGTACACCTTTAATCCCAGTAATCCCAGCAGAGGCAGACGTATCTCTGAGGTTGAAGCCATCCCAGGGCTACACCAAAAACCCTGTCTCCAAACACAATACAAAACAAAAAGACACTGGAGGAAAAAATTTAAGAAAATACTAGAAAGTGAAAAGACTTTCATGTTCACGAATCATCAGAATTAATATTGTGAAAATGGCTGTATTATCAAACAGTGGGCTATGGACTCAATACAAATTCATCGAAATTCCAATGATAGTCTTCACAGACTAGAAAAAAAATGTTTTTAAAATGTACATGGAAACAAAAACTTCCAATTGCCAAAGCAAGAGTAAACAGAAAGAATGATGCTGGAGGTACCACAGTACCTTGCTTCAAATTATATACCATAGTGATAAAGACAGTATGGTACTAGCACAAAAACAGACCTGTAGATCGGTGGAATGGAATAGAGAACTCAGCTCTGTCACAAACAGGACATCTGTATCAGCCTCCCCAAGGTTCAGGGAACATCATAGAAGAGGTGATGGAAAGAACGTAAGGCCCACAGGGTGGGTAGGAGTATTGTGAAGTAGTGGCCATTGGACATAAAAGGTCCATAGTACTCAAGAACTCACTTCACAGAGTTGGACCCATCACTACTTCATTATGCACAGGTCAGGGATCATGAGGCAGTGGGTGGACGCTGGGGAAGAGGACGTCAGTTTCTTCAGTGGTGTACCCACTGATGTACCCGTGTTTTCGTGAATGATATCCTCATTCATGATCATGCAGGTAAGCACAAGTTAAACTCAGTGAGGAGAGAAGATAGCAAAGCATGAAGAGGCTAGGCAGGAAGGGTTTCAGCAGGAGAGGTGGGCAGGGATGAGAGAGGGCAGCCGGGCTGGGGAAACTCAGTATACACACGTATGAAAGTGTCAAAGAACAAAAAGAAAAAAAATAGAACACAGGACTCAGTAATAAATCCCCTGTAAAGTTTGACAAATGTGTCAAAAGTATGGGCCAGGCAAAAGACAGCTTTTCAATAAATGGTGCTGGAAGACCCTGGTATCCACATGTAGAAGAATGAGATTAGATACACATTTCTCACCTTACACAAAAATCAATTCAACGTGAATCAAAGACTTTAATATAAAACCCCAAACACTGTTTGAGGAGAGCCCTGGAAGATTCAGGCACAGGTGAGAACTTTCTGAAAGAGCACAGGAAAGAGCCCAAGGGTTTAAAACAGGGTTGCATGAAATTAAAAAGCTCTGCTCAGCAAAGCCGCCTATTATGAGAAGTAACAGACTAGACTACAGAATGGAGAGAAACTTTGCCAGGGGTTTAATATTTAGAATACATAAAGACCTGCAAAAATTAAGCATCCTAAAAGCAAATCTTCTAATCAATAAATGAGTCAAGGAACCAAATAGAATTCTCAAGAGAAAAAGAAAAGACAAATAGAAAATAAATATTTTAAGTGTTCAACATCCTTAGACATCAGCGAAACTATTAAAACTGCTTTGAGATCCCATCATGCCTGTCAGAGCGATGAGCATCAAGAAGACCAATGACATACAATGCTGGGGAGGGTGTGGGAAGAGGAATCCTTATTCATTGCTGGTGCAAGGGTAAGCTGGTACAACCACTATGGAAATCAATACGGAGGCTTTTCCCAGGACTAAAAATAGGCCTTGGCCTGTAGCTCCCAAGTGGAGTGCTTGCCTAGCAATTGCCTAGGTTCAATTTCCAGTACCACAAAAAACAAACCAACTGTAGTGCACATTGTCTTGGTAAAGGGTCGTGAGTTATCTGTCCTCACCGAGGAGCTGGTGTATTGGAAACCCCTACCTCCTATTTCAGACTCAAGCATATGAGTCACGAAATGTCCTTCAAGGTCCCTTGGATCTGAGGTTGCACTGGTTCCCCTAAGTCTGTGACAGGGAGGGAAGATAATACAGCAAGGGTGAAAACATTATGTCCTTGAGAACAGCTGGAAAGGAAGGCATTTTCAAGAGGTCAAACCATTTCCTACAGAATAAAGTATTGCCCCATGATAGAAAAGTGCCTACAGTGGGAAGAAGCCGGAAGCCAGCAATGTGAAACTCTTCCCCGGCACGTTCAACAGGGAACCTGAGCTGACTTCTTCAGCCTCCCCAGTAGGTTCCTACGGCATGCTGAACATGGCCAATCGGACGATGTTGTCACTATCTGCTCCTACTTGTTCTTTCACTGGGAAACCTCGCCTGAGAGGCTGCTCTGCTCTGCCTGGACCCCGGGATGGAAAACTCCAGCTGATTGCTTGTTTGTAGACCTTTCTCAGCTAATTTCTGTGGGATGATTTAAGTGCCCAATCTGATGATGCTGTGCTATCCACCTATGTGCTGTTTATTCTTTTACTTTTGCTTGCTGTATACTTACACATTCAAAATCAAGAGCATAACTATCATAGATCATCCTCTAGACTGCACGGAAAACAAGCAAATAAAAATAAAAACACCATTTGACTCAGCCTTACTTCTGGGTATATGCACAGGGTTCTCAGCCCTACCGCAGGGATTCTTGTACGTCCATGTCCATTGATGCACTATTCTCGATAGCCAAGAAGTAGAACCAGTCTAATTTCTATCAGCAAATGGAAGGATAAAGAAAATGTGGTAATACACACCCTGAAATTTTATTCAGTCATAAAGGAAACTGAAGTTATGACATTTGCCAAAAAGTGTGTGGAACTGGAGAACTGTAGATGATTATATTAAGCAAAGCAATTCAGAACAACAATTACCTCAAGTTTTCTCTGATATGCATTTGACATATTTATTTTTTTTTATTTTTTTCATTTATTTTATTTTATTTTACAATATAATTCAACTTTACATATCAGTCATAGATCAACCCGTTACCCCTCCTGCCACCCCGCCCCCCTCTCCCCGGCCCACCCCCCATTTCCATCTCCTCCAGGGCAAAGACTCCCCCGAGGATTGAGATCAACCTGGTGGACTCAGCCCAGGCAGGTCTAGTCCCCTCCTCCCAGGCTGAGCCAAGGGTCTCTACTAAGCCCCAGGTTTCAAACAGCCAATTCATGCACTGAGCACAGGACCCGGTCCAACTGCCTGGATGCCTCCTAAACAGATCAAGCCAATCAACTGTCTCACCCATTCAGAGGGCCTGATCCAGCTGGGGGCCCCTCAGCCATTGGTTCACAGTTCATGTGTTTCCATTCGTTTGGCCACTTGTCCCTGTATTCCATCCATCCT
>CABHPH010000619.1:12126-23308 GCA_902168325.1 Peromyscus nudipes
ACAGCCAATTCATGCACTGAGCACAGGACCCGGTCCAACTGCCTGGATGCCTCCTAAACAGATCAAGCCAATCAACTGTCTCACCCATTCAGAGGGCCTGATCCAGTTGGGGGCCCCTCAGCCATTGGTTCCCAGTTCATGTGTTTCCATTCGTTTGGCCACTTGTCCCTGTATTCCATCCATCCCTGGTCCCAACAACTCTAGCTCACATAAACCCTCCTCCTTCTCGCCAATTGGACTCCTGGAGCTCCACCCAGGGCCTGACCGTGGATATCTGCATCTAGTTCCCTCAGTCACTCGATGGGGTTTCTAGTATGACAATTAAGGTGTTTGGCCATCCTATCATCAGGATAGGTCAGATCGGGCTATTTCTCGACTATTGCCAGCAGTCTATTGTGGGGGCATCTTTGTGGATTTCTGTGGGCCTCTCCAGCACTTTGCTCCTTCCTATTCTCATGTGGTCTTCATTTATCATGAACATTCCTTGTGTTTCCTCTCTGTACTTGATCCAGTTGGGATCTCCCGCTCCCCTAAGTTCTCTTTCCCTCGCCCCTCATTACCCCCACTCACGTCCAGACTGTTCATGTAGATCTCATCCATTTCTCCAGCATTTGACATATTTCAATTTTTACACATGTGTACATATGTCCGTGTGTATTGGGGGTTGCGTGAGTCTGAAACTAGAGAGAGGACCACGAGAGGCTGAAAAGAGGTCTTGGTGGGGAAGGGGGAAACGAGGCAGTGGAATGCAGGTGACATGCAGGTGACACGCAGGGAGAGTGGGAACAATCGGAGGAGGAAGGGGATAAGCAGGAAGGAGCAGGGTTGGGGGTGGGGGAGGGTAATGAGGGGAAGGATGAACAAGGATGACAATGTATGTATGAAAACTCCATAATGAAACCTATTATTTGTTTGCTATTTAAAAAAAAACTAGTGAAAATGGAAAGTAATATTCAAGGAAAGTATACTGCAATTCTAAGTGCATTATTTCTAATACTTAAAGATAATTCAGTTGAAAGAGTTAACTATGATTCAATATTTTTCTAACGGAGAATATATAGGTATTGACGGTTGTATAGATAGTACTGTAATAAACATCTCTGAATGTGTGTGTGGGGACAGATAGCACATTACATGTATCTACACACACATAGTCCTGCACATATATTTTCACCATGTGTGTGAGTTCCTTGCAAAATACATTTCTGGAGTTATTGATGGAAAGGGTGGGAAAGCTTACAAATAAGCCAATCATTTTTGAGGCTTCAGATGTGGAAATTACTGCAACTGTAATGGTCTTTCAGATTTAGGGGTAAATGGAACTTTAATCATGCTATAAGCCTGACGTCTTACTCTGTGAGATGGAAATACATTCAGCTTCCACAAAACAACTCAGAAACACGTAACATTTCCTTCAGACTGAGAGTCTCTCCAATGCATACAAACACTGTTTGTATAGCTGTGCTGGACTGAGATTGGCAGAGTCCTCCAGCCTGAGTGGGACTGTCCTGGGGTAACAGATGTCTCAACTTTACTGTCTTGAACTTGCATCTCATGGTGGTCCCATCAGCTTCTGGAGAGCTGTACACACCTGCCTCCTGTGCTTTGGGTGGCTCCCTGCCTGACTGGGAGGCATAGCCATCCATGGCTTAGCAGGTCTCAGTCTGAAGCAGTGTTGATCTGGGACAGCTGACCAAAAACAGCTCCTTCATGGTCACCTTTGGAATTCTTGGAACTGTTTTCTCCTTCACTTGTGGGACAAAGTGGGACGCTGCTGTGATGAAATGAGGTGTCAGAGGCCATGCAGAGGGCCTTGAATGTGGGAGACAGATGTCCTTATTCAAATGCATGCACACATGCATGCACATGGGCACACATACACATGCTGCTGCGGCTTCAGCAGCCTTTTAGAAAAGAAGCAAATGGCCATTGTCTTACTGGAAGTTGAGAGGATTAGCAGCCTCCTGGGGGTCACAATGTTTCCCCGAAGTTGACTTTACTCTAAGTATTGGAGATATCAACGAATAGCATGAAAGAGCCGGCAATAAATGTGAGTTTTATTGAAATGGGCCCTCACAACGCACAAAGATTGGGAGAGCTCAGTGCTGGTGAATAACTTCTGCCCCTTAGAAATCCCGACTGCCAAAAGGAGTGTTGAGTGTCTGAAACTGTCGCGTCCCCTCCCCTGGGAGGACAGGTAGTGTGTCTTGGGAACAGGTATGATTCCTTTCCTCTCTCGTCACCACCTTCCCAGTCTCCCCGACTCTCTCCATCCAATGACCCTGCAGGGTTTGAGGTGACAACCTGAGCACACTGTGGAAATGACACCGCATTAACTAGTGCGTCCCATCCCTTGGCTGGCCTCAGCTGACATGCCAGAAAGCTGTCAAGCATTTGCTTACTGATAAAAGTGCACTAAAGTGGGATAGCATTTATGTGCCCAGGGGGTTGTGCAAAATTCCGACAGTGGAAGCTTTTGGGTGTGAGCTGATGACCAGAGCCATTCTGCAACAGGCAGGTTAAGGAATTCCTGATAAGAATGCTTTTGTCTTAATTTAAAATAGAATTTGTAGACAAAGAGGAAAAAGGCTCCCTTTGCTCTTTTCTGGTCCTGTCGGTTTCCTGATACAGGCGGTCAATCTTGGAACCCAGTCAGATGCATGCAGTCACCACAGAGCAGTGATCACACAGAAAACTCCTGGCACTGTCCTGGGTAGGAGAAGGACACAGTGATCAGTGTCTGCCTGCCTCCATTGGCCCTTCTCAGGAACTGGTATTTCTCAGGGATTACAGGGCCAACTTCTTTGGCAAACGGAGGCAATGAAGGGAGAGATAGGACATGGTCTATTGTCTTTTCTTTGCTTCTTTCTAGACACTGAAACCTCTAATGGTTGCCTCTGCCTAATGTTCTTTACCAGTTGAGAATGGGTACATGTGTGTCGTTGTTACAGGTGAGTTATATTTTCAAAGGATGCGTTATGCTACAAAAGTAATCGTAGATTACTACTAAAATGCTGTTCATTTTCTTCCCTGTTGCCCACTTTTCCTATGATGAACTAAAACAACATCTCAGATCAACATGGAACATATGATAGCATCAGGGATAAATATTAATAGTTGTAAAGTGAACAAGGCATTGCCATATTTGTTGATTGTTGCTTTCATTGGAAGTATTATGCTACAAAATTAAATGAACCCCCACCATCCTGTAGGCAGGGAGCAGGTGTATAGAGGAAGGATTCTGCCTCTGTAACAGGGATACTGGCTCACCCACTTCTTGCTGATTTGTGATGTCTCAGTGCGTGATCTTAGAACAGGATGGGCCCTGACCTGTGTCAGAACAGCCATCCATAAATGGGACAAACACATCTTCTATTTACCCAGACACGGTGTGGTTATGAAGATAAATTTGCTTTTATTAATGTTTTTACTGTCTGACAAGGAACAGCTTTGTACATCCCCGGCTTTGCTGTTTAAGCTCGCCCCTTTCTTAGGATTTTATTTTGACGGCGATAAAGCAAACACCAAAGGCTGGGAACCTTGACTGTATAATGTAACAGAAAGCACCGCCATTTGTTTGCTGTGTCCAGGCCAAATAAAGCTAGCAGGCAGAGGCTAGCGGCTCGCCCGGGCTGCAAACTTCTGGATAGCTGCCTAGATTAAAAACAACAATAATGACAAACAAAAAGGGCACGGTTTCCCCAGCTACAGAAATTTGTTTTATGGGCTCCAATAAATTCCTGGCAAATAAAAAGGGCAAAACAAGCAGCAGCCTTGCTTGGCTAGAGCCAAAGGGTATCCATTTATGGGGACAAGAGACAGTTTTCCTGGAGAGAGGGGCACCAAGACTTGGAAGGACTCTGGGCGGTGGGAGGACAAGGCTCAGGAGCCACCGATGTTGGCAGCTCTGTTGGCTTCTGTCCCAAGCTCTGTTAACCCCCTTCTATTCAGAGCAGGGGGAGCAACCAAGGGCAAAGCTTCAACTTGCTCCAGAAGTGAAGGTTGTCAGGCGAGCAGGTCAGCATCCCGAAGCGCAGCATCCCAACGCTGCCCCCCCTGAGGGTCGTCTCTTCCTTTCCAGACACTCTGAGAGACATTTATAAATCAGGCTATGGGGGTGCTACAGCCAGGTGCTCTCCTTAGGCTGTTATTTTCTACTAAAAAGGAAGAAAGACGTTTCTGTGCTTTTAATCAAGAGATAAATGCTTGGTGGGAACTCCGGCTTCTGTATTTTCTCTTCTTTTTTAATTGAAGCGATTTCCATGGTTGGCCCGAAGTAAGTTTATGGCCAGCCTACCACCCCCTGAAGTAGATATAAATGCAGATTTTACTGAAAGTCACCTTCAAAACTGCTGAAATGGCACTGTTTGCTTGGCTAAGGAATACTGAGAAAGGAAAGAAAGAGGGGGGTGGAGAGGAGATGGTGTGATTTATATGACCAATCAAAGGGTGGACAGGCTCACCATGTAGCGTCTGGAGTGTGTCAATGGGCCTCTCCCAGCAGTCCTCAGAAATCTCAATCCGAGCAGGACTCATGAAACAGGAAGTGTCTCCATACCTCCATACAGTGACTGGCATATGCAGCCACACCTGGCTTTCATAAGGGTGCTGAGGATTTGCATACATGTCCTTATGCCTGTGCAGTAAGTGATCTTATCCTCTGAGCCATCTCCCCAGGCCTTAAAATGTTGATTTTAAGAAGTTAATTCTGAACTCAAAACTCACTCACGATATGCTGGAACAAAATGCTAAATTGTCTTTTTTTTTTTTTAAAAAAATCATATCTATACAATACCTCCCTCAAACTCCCCTAGTACTCCCCACAGTCTCCCTCCCAACTTCATATAGATGGTGTAACAGGCCACCAGACCTTAGCACAACTGATGCCCTCATGGAACTAGCATTCAGGCCTTGGAACCCAGCAGGTAGGTGGCAGCACCCGCCAAAACAAGAACAAAGACCTCATCCATCAAAGTCCACAGATTGGGAAAGTCCCTAAATGTGCTAACCTTGCTTCTTGGCTTCTGGCTAACTGTTTTTGCTAACTGAGGTGTGTCAGGATGAGGTTTTTGTGCTGAAAAGCCCACCCTGAGAAAGACTTAGGACTGCACTCGGGTCCCAAATATTCAGTATAGTTGCCAGTTGGCTAATAAAGGCTTCCTATTGGCTTGAACCCATATCCAACTCATCTTCTCTGGTGGATACCTCACAACAATGGTGGCTTCTCTATCAGTCTGAGCTCAGGAGTTGGTGACAATGTTGTGGTGGAGACAGTGTCCCAGTCATCATGCCAAAGACAGGCAGCATGAATGAGAGCAAACCCATGTCCCACTAAAGCCTCTGAGGTTTATGTTCCTATCACAGGATAGCTGATCCAACCCTGTTATGACAGCTACGAGAAAGGATTGTCATTTTCATCACTGTCTTCAGTAATAACATACTTCCTGAGCGACTACCTCTCCATATGGAACCATGTCTAGTCCTGGAGTTCCCCAAAGAAAGCATCCCCTGCCTGATCCTCCTACAGCTGATGAGCTCCTTGCTCCCTCCTGATGCAATAAACCTGCTTTTCCAGATGGTGGATGGATTCTACTGATGGGTAGAAGAGAAAGTTAGAAATACTGCATATTCTAGGAGTTTAGATCCTCAGTCATGCCTTGTCATGTTCTAGGTCAGCTCTTGGTAAAGGGCCACTGTAACTGACCCTGAGGGTTTGTGCTCTGCTTGCTCTGTACCTCTTTATTCCCAACACCAAGGCTTGGAGCAAAGGAGCAGGACCGATAAGGTTGGAGTGGGACCCAAGTCCCGACAGTGGCCTGAACTGTAGGGCAGCTGTATGGTACAGAGGCGAGTTTTCAGTGGAACTGTGCATTGATCATCAGGAGGCGCCACCCAGGAGACCACTGTGCCTTGCTTCACAGGTATGTGCTCATGAGAATTCCTTTCGATGTGCATCTATGTTCTTTTTGATCTGTTTTTTTTAATCACATTTTCTCCTTGGGAAATCACATATTTACCCTGAGTAAAATCTGGGAGTCTTCTTAAATTTAGCTTCTTCTCACTGTTTATATTCCATCCATGTCTATCATATCCACCCCTTCCCTCTCACCGGAGCATCATCTACAGACATGCCACATACACTGAGCAGTTTGTGCACAGCCCAAAAGCACCTTGCTGGGGTTGATGAGGGTCAGCTGCTTCCAAGTTAATGGAAGTACACAGCCCAGAGGGGGGTGTCTTTTCCTGTGTCTCATAAAGATGTCAGAGAGGCCAACCGTCTCACTTGAATTTACCCACTCAAGTGCAACAGCACCTGCTCCTAGCCTCCTTTTCCTCCTGTCCAACCTTTAGCCACAGTGAGCATCTTCCAGTGCAAACCTGATATAGACTCTCTTAGTAACATCCCTAGATAGCTCTCCCCTTGACTCCATAATCATTTGATTTTATTAGACAGATTCTTTAACCGAACCCTGAGCTCACTGGTTCATCTAGACTAGAACCCTGAGCTCATTGGTTTATCTAGACTAGAACCCTGAGCTCATTGGTTCATCTAGACTACAACCCTGAGCTCATTGGTTCATCTAGACTAGAACCCTGAGCTCTTGGTTCATCTAGACTAGAACCCTGAGCTCATTGGTTTATCTAGACTCACTCAAGAGCATCTTGAACTCCTCTCTCTGCCTACAAGTGCCCAGTTACAAATGTACACTACCATGCTCGGTTGTTACATAGGTGCTGTGAATCCAGACTCAGACCCTCATGTTTGCAAGGGGTCTTAGTTTATTTTCAAATTATGATTGATAAAATACACTGACAGAATCCAGCCTAAGGACGAAAGAGTTTATTTTAGCTTACAGTTTTAGGATATAGTCCACCATGCAGGCAAGACAAGGCATCAGGAGCTTGAAGAAGCTGGTCATATTACATCCCCAGTCAGAACAGAAAAGCAAGAGCAGTGTATGCAGGCCAGAATCGACTTCACTGTCCTAGTCTTTACTCTTACTCAGTCCAGGTCCCCTGATCAGTGAACGGTGCTGCCCACATTGGACAGGTCTTCCCACCACAACTGCCATGATAAAGATTATTTACCATAGACATGCCCCAACTCTCTAGATCACACCAGGTTGTCAACTGACACTAACCATTACACAGAGCAAGCCCTTTGCCCACTGAGCCTTCTCCTTGACTCCCATGCCCCGTGGTTTAAGTCTAAAATTCTGAAGTCAATAGTTTAAAGTTTAAAGATCATTGGCCCTCTACCTAGAACATCCACCTTTCCTTGGGCTGCCTCGGAACCTTTTCTTTTGAGGCTCAGAGCATTACCTCTGATGAAACTTTCTAACTGCCCTTGAGGGGAACCTACACGCGTGCCTGTGCATCCTCAATGCACCGACCATTACACGATGGCACATTTCTAATTCTCACATCTGTCTTCCTGTCTGTCTCTTGACTGTTTTGTGAAAGCCCTTGGAGGGCAATGTCCATCATTCCTTATCTTACTGTGTCCCCTGGACCTAGCCCAATGCCCACAGGTAGCAGCCTTCTCTTAAACATCTGTGAAATGAACACAACTTGATTTTAGGTTTAAATGCGCAGTTCTGTGAAACTCAACAGAAATGGAAGCTATTTTAATTTTAAGCTGTCTCTTCACCTTTAATGAGACATAATAGTTCGAACTACACAATAGTCTTTGCGGATTTGTTATTTTCAAAATCTTGTCAGAACTCTGAAGGGCTGGGCTGGGAGGAGCTGAGGTGAAGGAAACATAATTGAAGATGCTGGTGTTTTTATATTGCTTCCCTCACCTGATCTTCCCACAATGCAAGTGGAAAGCAGCAAAACTGTGATTAAGTTTAAAGAGATAAAGCAGGTGTGACCCCAAAATGACAAAACCCAGGTAAGGGAGTTCACCCAGAATTCTTAAGAGACCCTCAACTCTGAACAGTGATTTAATTGAAGTCCGTTATGAGAGGAAAACTTACATAAGAGAAAATGAAATCCCTCATTGGAAAGGACATTTGTAATCTGGTGAAAGAATTCATGCATTAGAGTTACAGTTGGAGGGAGCTGCTTTCCACACCAAATAGAAGGTTCATGCCTCAGATTCTCAATCAATTATTGTGCAAAAGGAACTTAAATGTTTTGCATGCAGTCCTCTTCCTCTACAGACTCCTGAGAATCTGAGAATGCTCAACTTCACAGACGCTGGCCACGGCTGCCTTTATTGAAACCCCAGGTCTAATACTTCATACCTGTGTAAACTTTGGCAAGTTATATGATCTCTCTGAGGGTATGATTCCTCATCTATGAAATGGAGATAATAATGGCATCTTTCCCACAGGGATTTAGTCAAGATTTAGTCTAAATACATTTAGAATGGTGAGCAGTGCAGTGTTAGTTGACACTATTACCATCTTTAACATCATTATTGCCGCCGCCGCCGCCACCACCACCACCACCACCACCACCACTACCACCATCATCACCATCATCATCATCTTCACCACCACCACCACCACCACTACCACCACCACCACCACCACCACCATCACCATCATCATCACCACCACCATCACCATCATCACCACCACCACCATCACCATCATCATCATCACCACCACCATCTAAGAACCACAGTGAGTATAGTCTGCAGAGGAACATTGTTTCAGTGGCCTCTGAGCCGTTATTCTTTAATAATTTTGCATGAAATCCAAATTTTTTTTGTTTAATGCTTTATTTTATATATTCCAGTTTGAAAAAATAAGCACAATGACTATGTTTTCTTGTTCTTTTTTAAATGATATATTATTAAATTATAACAGTACATATTTATGGGGTAAAAGTGATTTCATCATTTCAAAAATATAATATGTAAGGACAAATCATCACATTCCTTATTTTCCTTGCTTCCTTTACTTTTAGTGAGTTATAATTCTGCCATTCTGAGAACAGAAAGGTTGGCCAGCAGTCACAGACCAAGGCTGGTTCTCCCAGTAATGACTTTGATGGGCTGTTGTATCCCGACTGTTGCTGCAGAACCAGTGGGTATTAATGGATATGACTTAAAGCAGTAATAAAGCAATGTTTAATGCTTTAAGGAAAATTATATCTATTTGATTATATAGATGTTTGTATATGGAAAGAAATATATATGATATATAATATATAATGTAATATATTGTACATATTTATATATATATATATATGTTGAAGTTAGAGGAAAATACACCAAGCACAAAATAAATTTATAAACCTATTGATTAGTTATTTGTTCAGTTTTTCTGATCATCCAATTGATAACTGTTTACAAACTGCATTCATGTCTTTCAACTTTTGTGATTGCTCTGAATGAATTGTGTAGTTTGACATGAAGTATAACTAAAAGGTTTTCTCCGGTTAGTAGCATAAAAAATCCAATTTTTAGGTCTTTACCTTATGCTCCACTAATCAGATAGATTCCTCCAACAGTATCTTCCATCTTGTCTTAAAGAATCTCAGAAATGAAAAATGGCAGTGTTGGTCTCAGTTTATAAAGTAAATTAATCATTTTGCTTATTTATCAAAGCAACAAAATGTTTTCATAGCGTTAGCAATGCCATTTCTGTGGTTAATTGTCCCTGTCTCCACCCCTGGCCAGAAGGAAGCTTTATCTCTATATCTTTAAAATTATACTGACTTGGAATTTGGTTTTTAAAGAGTTAGGATATTCATTCTCACCTGGTTAACCAAGCAATTAAACAAACACAAGAAAAACAGTTGTGATGCACGCATCTGAATGAGACTAGAACTTAGGTTCAGAGAAAAGACTTGGCTGGCAGAGAAAACCGTTCACAGGCGTCTGATATTTAATATCCCTGGGAAAGACTTTTTAATATTTACTGTCTTGACCTCAGTGTTCTGACTCTGAGGACATTTTTAGTATAATCATTGCTGTCAGGATCACACCAATGTGAAGTAATTTGGTTCCTGAATGTGCTTTCTGGATTAAGACCTTTAGGCCAACTCAACTTCCTGATTAATTTTCAATGGAGTGTGTTTAATGATTTGTAATTTCTTTCCATTTTCTTTTTGATTTTAGTAAAATTATTTTCACCAAAATCAATTTCTTTTCACTTAAATCTTATGTCAGTATTCATTTTTGTCACTTATAAGTTATTTTAAAAATCATTATAGCTTTGGATACAATAAATTTTTTTCTTTTAGTCATTATTTCTGCAAAGTGAAGTTTCCTTGGACCAGGTTTTTTCCTAACTAAATATCTCAAGAATATTTTATATTTTCACTAATTTTTAGAGAGTAAATTTTAGCAGTATATTTTTAATATGGGTAGAGTTTTCAGTCTAATAGTAATGTTAATCATTTCTGTTAAGAATAATTTATAAGGAATTTTAAAAGTATCAAAAGTGAATATACAATAATTGTATATATTTTGGGGATGAGTGCAATATGATGTTTTGATTTTTATATACACTGCACAATGTCCAAATCAGAGCATTCATATCTGTCCCTTCAAATATTACTTGTGTATGAGGAAGACCCCTTAAGGTATTTCCTTTTTGGGAATATCAACCACACTCCAGGGCAAGCCTGTGTTCAGGAGTAGATGACCAACACAAAATGGACTTCACAGTTTTTGGGAGATTTTTGTTTTATTGTTTTTGGCTTATTATTTGTTTGTTTTGATATTCATGTTTTTGAGAGAGAGAAAGAGAGAGAGAGAAAACATGAAGTTGGATAAGCAGGAGGTAGGGAAGATCTGGGAAGAGTTGGGGCAGGGGACAATATGATCAAAATAAATTATATGAAAAACTTTTATTATAAAACACACACAGAAGATCCTTTCTTCTGGCTTTTAAAAATATACATAAAACATTATTATTACCTATAGTCATTCTACTGTATGACACAAGATTGTATCACTTATTTTACCACAGCAGTATCCACTGATTCATTTTTATTCAATTCATAATGTATTTTTTCATGACTTACAATTTGTGGTTACTCTTAGCTAATTCATGAGAAAAATTGTATGGAAGTTCTGTTTTTTGTTTTTTTGTTTTTTTGGTTTTTCGAGACAGGGTTTCTCTGTGTAGCTTTGCGCCTTTCCTGGAGGAAGTTCTGTTTTTAGAGAGAGTGAAGGAGAGAGAGAGAGAGAGAGAGAGAGAGAGAGAGAGAGAGAGAG
>CABHPH010000619.1:23408-40244 GCA_902168325.1 Peromyscus nudipes
AGAGAGAGAGAGAGAGAGAGAAGGAGGAGGAGGAGGAGGAGGAGGAGGACAAAGAAAGGAAGGGGAGAGAGGGGAAGAAATATTCAAAACTATACCAGGAGTTCATGGAGCCAAAGGTAAAGGCAAGGAGGAATGGAGAGACTTAGTGATAGTTACAGCAGAACAGAAGCAGAGGCCCTACTGGTATACTGATGGACATCTTTGGTATACTGCTAGAATCAAATATTTGTGACAGAAAAATTTAGAGTGTGTTACTCTTTGGTGGAGTACTGATAGACGTCATAGTTTTCATCTAGGTCACTTATAATCTCACAAACATCTAAAGAGAACTAGTATCCTAGACAGTAGAAATCCAATGAGGAGAAGCCACTGTGGTTTGCAGGTACTGGGTGGTGTCAGAACTGTGTGCTAAGTGTGTGTCCACTACTTCATTGCTGACATGCCTAAGGATAGGGACTGTAAGCCTGGCTTCTAGAGCCTGATTATATCAAAGGAACTGAGGGGTGTGTGTGTGTGTGTGTGTGTGTGTGTGTGTGTGTAAAGCTTATGAAACGATGTGCTAAGAGCTTGGCATGTGAAGAGGCATTTGGCTTCTGAATTTCATTCCTGCTCTGCCTCTACAGGCTTGTGCCACACAGCCCTTAGCCAATGGCTAAAGTTTCTTCCTTATAAACCAAGGAGGGGAAGTCCTAGATCATGAAATACTTGGCCGTTTTTTTTATTATCTGATCACTGTTTTTCATTTTCATGAGTGTTTTGCTAGACTATAGGTGCTCTTATTTCTTTAGGAATAATGGCTTCTTTTATTTGTAAAATGATGTGAGATACTTGGAAGAAGAAAATGCACGAAGACAGAAACAACCATGAACAGGAGACTTTTCATATTATCATACTTTGTTGTGTATTTAAGTCAGCTCTTAAGGAAGGAAAGTTCACACTGAAGAGGTCGTGACCTCCGACTTTTAAGACTCCTTTCCCTAAGCTTGACCAAGTTACCTAACAGCCTGTGCCTCTTTCCTCTGTAAATGAGATAAGTCTTACTTTGCCTGCTTCTTAGACTTCTTAACAGAACAAAATGTCACCACAAATAGGAAAATTTTGTGACAGTCTGTAAAATACTAGATAAGAGTAATGTCATTAAATATGGAGACTTTGGGCAACTGTGACAAGATACTTCACACCAGCCACAGAAGGGAGGGATTATTCATGTATATTTCCGACCATAGTCCTTGACTCTAACAATTCTCGAGCCAGGGTGAAGCAGAATGTTGGGGTGGTAGGAGCGTTTGGCAGGGGGTGCTTACATCACAGTGCACAGGAGGCAGTGAAGGAGAGACCGAAAGGGGCTATGACAAGATACAGCGGAAGGACACAAGTCCAGTGAGCTACTTACACCAAATAGCTCTACCTCCTAAAGGTTCCAGAACTTCTGGAACAGCACCACCCCTGGAGAACTGACCACCCCATCGCTAGTCTTTTGCAGACGATTCCCATTCAAACCATAATGGCAGATTTTCAAAACACAAGCATGCTTGCCATGATGGGCAAGGTCGATTTCTGGGCTCTTACTCTGATTGCTTCTTATGCTCTTTGCTAAACAATAGCTTGAATTTTGAAACTCAATATGCCGACACTGTTTAGAACATGAATTTCAGTTAATCCGTCCTCCATACGAGCAAAGACAGAAACAATTTTTAAATGCCATCGTCCTATGCTGGACCACGGGTCTAGGCAAAGGATGAAACATTACACTAACGACAGCTGTGAGTGATATAAACAGTCTTTCTGCCTCAGAAAACGTCTGCCAATAGATTTGGTTTCAAGCTTCACATGGTTAAGTGTTTGATGTGGAAAGCAAACAGGGCACCCTAGTGGAGACAGAAGAAGGGGGAGGCCACAGGGGACTCTCTCTGCAAATGGCTTGGAACTAAATTTGGTATTCTAAGCGTGAAAACAAACTGGGTGGATGCCTTAAGAACAAGGAAAAATAATACCAAATCCAACTCCAAGAAAGCAAAAACAAGAACAGGTCAGTTGTGGCCCATCACCCTCCACAAGAGCTTGGATTTGTGCCTGGTTGATGAGCAAGCGAAGAGGTAACTCCACTTGTTTGCTGAGGTTCTCTATTGGTAATTGTCCTATGAATGTGTCCTCTATAAGGCAACTGGTATCACTGGCTGCCGTTTGCCACAGGGCTGTCACCCCAGGATGAACACCTACACTCCATTACATGTTGCTCTGACCTAGGAAGAAGGCTGATCCTGGGGGAAGAATGCTGGATTTGGGGAAATATAGGCCTGGACTGAATTTTAACTTTGCCACTTAACCAGCTGTGAGAGCCTGAGCACGCCTAATCTATTTAAGGCTGGATTTCTCATATATTAAATGAACATAATATCACGAAGAGCTACAGTGGGGATTACAAGAGGAATACCCAGTGTATACCTGGTAAAGATTGACTTCCCATGGTCTAGATCAGCGGTTCTCAACCTGTGTGGTTCATGAAACCTTTGGGGGTCAAACGACCCTTTCCCAAGGGTCACCTAAGACTTTCAGAAAACAGATATTCATATTATAATTCATAACAGTAGCAATATTACAGTTATGAAGTAGCAATGAAAACAATTTTATGGTTGGGGATCACCACAATATGAAGAACTGTATTAAAGGGTCGCAACGTTAGGAAGGTTGAGAACCACTGGTCTAGATCCTTCTATTCCTGTCTTTCTGCTCCAGTTTCTCCACTTCTGACTCAAGCCTGAATAGGTTACTCCTCTATCTTCCTGATATGGATTTTCCACTATTACTGGATAAATGTTAACTCTTTCATGTCATTAGTTAGCAGTGCTGTTAAAAAAAAAAAAACCCTAAAAATACAGTTAAATAGGGTAGGTGTTCAATGTTCACACTATGTTCAGAGGTGAATGGTCCAGGGCTAGCTGGGTAACTCTACCATCTCTAGGCTTTATGCATCTCCTTTTCTCTCCATCTTTTGGCCAGTAGGATGAGTAGGGCCAGAGGAACACATAATCAGCATTTGTAGGAGCAGGTTTTCGAAGCAACACTTATCCCTTATAACCTTAGTCAAACAAAGACCACGCCAAGCTGACAAAAGTCGACAGGGATCAAGGTCTTCAGCTGAAGACATGGGAGTTCTGAAAAATAATGGATAGTTAGTAAACAGTAAACAGACCATCTCTCTCTCTGCCACTACAACCTTATTTCCTTCCCTTCTTGGTGCTTCATGGCCTATGAATGCTGGGCCACCATGTTTTTCAGCCATATAACCTGCTTGCTTCCTGGACAACTTTTGCAAGCCTGTGCCCTCTCAGTCCCTGCCTATCTCCTGGACTCCTGCTACTCACTGTTGGGGGATCAACTACAAGAGTTCTTTCTCTACTCCATGGGATAGTTTCAACCATTGCACTTCTCCTGATCATATATCTTTAGTCGAGGGAATGTATCTTCTCAATAAGACAGAAGTTTTTCAAGAGTAGAGTTATATCTCATTCTTATTTTGAAACCCTTGAATGTACTATTTTCCTGAATCATATTTATCTGGATATGATAAGTGGATGATATGGCTTAGGTAAAAGTAGAATAGTCAAGCCAGTGATTCCACATTAAGGCCAACAAAAGTTAAAATGGCTGAGTGTCATGCTTGTCCACTGTTTTGGGTAAATTACTATAGCGACAACATGGGAAAGCAGACAGGAAGGACAATTGGGGGACTCAGAATTAATTAGAACACCAGATATCTTCTCTTCATTAGACAGTCAAAGTATTTAAGCAATTTTAGGGTGAAGATGTTGAGGCACAGAAAGGCAAGGAACTTATTCAATGGCCATCCATTCCTCAGTGCCTGAGACAGACTCTTGCTGAGGTCTCTAGACCTTTTTTTTTTTTTTTTTTTACATTTCCTTTGTATCTCATTACTTTAAAAAGAACCTGATGTGATTTCAAATACTGGTATACAGCCAAAGGCTGGTGCAGAGGTTGGATGGATTTATTTAAAAACATTTGAAATCTTGGGTAAGTTAGCAAGACTGTTAAACTCAGCCCCAGCTTGATGGTACTGGTGGGATGAGAAGGTGAGCATAATAAGTGTTTTGTGATTGGCAAGATGGCACCTGTCTGGCCCAAATACTACAGTAGTTTCATGAGAACTGTGTTTTCTTGGATCTATTTATTCTTGACTATTTCTACTTATGTCCTTGGGGCTTATTTTTGACAAACATACATGTTAAGTATTTAGTTTATAAATGCTGGTATCAGTGTTGGAGACAGGGTAGAATTCTCCATCCTTGAATTTAGACTTGAGTTCTGTATATACAGCAAGTTGAATCACTTGGGACATGTGGCCACCAGCATGTACATCTCCCAGCTTTCTGGAATGCCTTTCTTGGTGGCTCCAATGTCTATAACCACTCCTTTTATCTTGCTAAGATTTAAACCTGGCATTTGAAGTCATTTCTGTGGTTTCGTCAGGATTCCTGTGACCTGAGAACTCATATCCTCTTATTGCCTTATGGATCTTAGTGTCTGCTCCTCAGGATTCTGAGTCATGTGAGGACTTTTGCTTCTATAACTGCTACCTAACCCCGTTACACACTAAGCCACAAATGGAACCCAGACCCCTTTCCTGGTCCTTCTGCCTGGACATTTCTGTGTATATGTCATTTTGTTAAACTTTAAGTGTCTAGAGGAGACATCCTAGTACAGACCACACCACCACTCAACAGCAGATATCACTCACATCTCTGCAGCTTTGTGACATGCTTCTTTAACTCTCTTTCCTCCTCCTTCTGATCTTTGCCACCTTGTGGATGCCCAGTTTGTTTCATAGCCTTATATAGAGAAGGTTAATATCCTGAAGTCTTTTGCAAGTAAGTGAATGTGCTAATCTGAAACTGGGAAGTTAATGACTCATGGACCTCTGGGACAAGGTGTTTGTGAATCAGTTCTCACAGAAAGACACAGAGACTGGTAACTTTGGAGTGTTTTATGGACAGAGTCAGTGGAGAGATTCAGCACAGCTCAGTGCTCTTCACTTAGACACCTGGGACTGAGAGGTAGGGCATCCCAGAGGAGAGCCCAGGAGGCTAGGCCTTACATCTACATGTCCTGCAAACTTAGCACAGGGACAGTGGGCAAAATTGCTCTTGGTCTGTCCTCTGGAGAGTAGCTTCATAGGGAATGCTTCACAGGGAAGCAGATGGCACTTGTAGCTACCAACTTAACCTCAAGGTGACTTGTTTGCATGATAAGAGTTTCAATCAAACAATACTAACCAGTGTCTCTACTTGAAGGTAAAGCATGGCAGCTTAACCAGCATGACATGAACTAGAACCATGCTCTATCTTCAAGTGGGGACTCTGGTTTTGAGACCTGTTGTTGCCAAGTCCCCAACTCCCTCCAAACTCACTTTTCGTAGAGCGTTATGCATGTGGTCAGAAAGATCTCCAAAAGTCTATGGTCATGCTGACACTAAGTCAAACATAAGGAGTTCAAACTAATTTCAAACCTACAAATTAATTACTGGAATTTAAATTTATTTTAGTGTGTGTGTGTGTGTGTTTGTGTGTGTGTGTGTGTGTGTATGATGGTGAACATGTAAGGACAGCTTTCAGAGTCAGTTCTCTCCTTCTACTATGTGGGTCCTTGGGGTTGACCTCAGGTCATCAGGCTTGGTAGCAAGTGGCTTTACCTACTGAGCGATTTCACTGGCCCATTAATTTTGCCAGTGTTTTAATGACTGCCATTTAATTTGGCAGACTAGAAACATACCTGATTAAAAAGCATGGTGCTCCTTGGACCCCTGATGCCCCTGTTTACAGTCTTCTAATCCTTCACCCTTTTAAACCTTATCTCTGATTATGGAACTGAAGGTTTCATCTTCCTGGAAAATCTGATTCTACAAACTGGGAAAGTCATCACAAACACACTGGAGCATCTTGGAGTGGCCTGTTCAAGTACAAGTTTTGTTTGCTCTTGGTTATTTTCTCTAGTAGGAGAGATTACTTTTCACTTTTGTTAGATCCAGGACACTGCACTTTGCCGTTGCCTAAATTCTGTCCCACACATTTATAAATAATGTCTGTACAAAGTCTTCCCTCATTTCTAGCTTCTGTCTATAAGGTATTCCTGTAGGAAAGTACAACGGGAACTATTATGTGAGAACGTAAGCTATACCACAAAATGTGCTAACGTTCTAACATGAACGTTGTTTCCTTTCCCAGATCCCTCCTTTAAAATTTCATCCTCTTCAGTCTTGTCTGTTGTTGTGAATGTTGTCTTTTCTCTAGTCCAATTTTCAAGAATGAAATCAAGTTGTTCAGTCCTGTTGAGGCTGAAAAGCCTTAGACAGGGCTCTGAAGTCGCGCACTGAGCTGCCATCTGCTGCATCTACAGCTCTCACAGCGATCAGAGAATACCCCTGCCCCAGTTCCCCGACCTGACAGTGATAGCCACCCCTCCCTTCATTTTGAAGACAGTTGGTCCACCAGGAGGTCAGTGGGCACACAGAGCACTCTGTGTCTGCCAGCAGCTGCACACTTGGTCACCGGGCAAGGGCCTGCCCTCTCTGGACTGGCATTGCAGATGCTTGTGCATGCATGCCCCTCTCTCCACCAGCACATCTTCCTGCAGCCAGTGACTAATTGAATCTCATTTGCCTTGTCACTGACTGGGTGATTCGAGTACCTTCCCTGGGATTTATAACAGATGCTGGGCAAAGGCCCCTTTAGAAATTGGTAGATTTGGGGGAATTTTAAGAGAACGAGGCTCTGGAGCATATTTTAAGAGAATTAGGCTGTGGGTGGACACTGTATTGGAGACCTGGCATCCTCTCTGTTTTCATCTGTATGGCTCCAACTACACAACAGCCAATTAAGCAAACAGCCAGGCTTCATGGTTTATCAGGCAGTGTTTCCATCACGGAAGGACTTAGCGGACTAAACAATTTGTGTATTTGGGGTAAACATATTTCAGAAATGAATGCACTCAGCCATCTGAGTTTATATTCAGACATGAAATTATGGTTAAATATAGAAACAATTGACTCCCCTCTATGCTGAAGACATTGGCAATGAGTTTTCCAGAGATTAGCTCCATAGATTTCTGAGCTTCAGTGACGGCTGGGATTTGTGTTTTATAGACTCCTGCACCATTTGTGATGGACACAGAATCTTGGATGACTGATGGCTGGTTTATTGGAAGCCAAGCTCTCAGAAGTGTTATATACGGGCATATAAAAGTCACTTTGGCTATAATTTCAAATGTTGTATGCTACTTGGAATGGACCGAGTCCAGTGTTTTTGTTACTAACTTCCTTCAATTAATTTTGCTTTATCTTAGCAGGTGAACGTGTCTGATTGTCACCCAGAGTCAGAAGGCAATTAACCCACTGACATAACACGAAGAAAAACATGTTCAAAGACAAAGCAAACATTCTCAGGAAAAATTACTTGGTAATTTTTTTCTTCTTAATTAATTTCCCAGCCATCAAAGTCTGCATTCAGCTTCATGCTCAACCACTTGCCTTTTGCTGTAGGTGGCCATTTTGTCAGATCTCTAAACAAAGGGAGCTATGTCTACAGAACCCAAAAAGGAAGTGGCAGCTGCATGCCGGGGCCTCTGCCTTCTGATAACATTCAAGGTCCTTCCCACCTCGGAGACAGCCAGGGTCAGTAGAGGGCAATTCCTGGAGTGGCCCCAGAGTGACTCACTGAATAATTTGGGAGTTTTCTGTTTTGGCTATGCATGTAGGTGAGGGCCTGGGTGGTGGGAGAGATAGCCCATGTAGTCAGACAAGATGAATCAAGTCAGACTTTTTGAACCTGGAATGCAGGAAACAGCCCTCTGGCTTCTGTTCCATCCTGAATTAGAAACATCTGGAAAAGAATCAGGATTCACAGGGGTTGGAGAGACAGCCTAGTTAGTAAGATGCTTGCTATGTAAGCACGGCAACCTGACTTTGGATCTCCAGCACCTCTGTAAAATCTGTGCTTGGTGACACAAGCCTGGGATTCCAGTGAGATTCCCAGGGTGACAGGTGGATCCTAGGATCTCCCCAGATAGAACAGCTGAATGGTGGGATTTAGGTTCAGAGAGAGATCTTGCCTCAAAATTTATGGCTGAAAACAACTGAGGAGGATAGAGAACACCAGTCTGTGGCTTACACACACACATGCACATATATGTGCACACACACATGAACCCACATATACAGAAATACCACACACGTATGCAAATTCTTAAAATAAGTGTTGCATAGATGTGCCATCTGTGAAAGCTCTTTCCAACACAGTTTCCATCTTGCTGTGAAAGCACAGTCCTTCTGAATCCCATCCTCATCTTCTCCTGTCTTGTTTCTTCATGTATACAGAGAGAGGAGAGGGAAAAGTGAGGGTCTTTCTGGATGGGAGAGCCCTCACTTAGTTTTACTTTACACTGGGTCACCTGATAGGTTGAGGAAGGCCTGCTAGGGACTTCTCATCCCTCCACAAGCTGTCACCAGAGGGAGCATCCCAGAGGGGGCCCCAAAGCCCAGGCTCAGACATCTGATTGAAGATGGAGATTGTTTCCTTGAAGTCTTCACTTTTTGCCCACATTCTGGGATGTTCTGGGCTGCAACAGTGTCTTCCTAGAGAGTATCAGTCTGCATCAGATTAGTCATCAGGGCAGGCAGGACGTGAGGGAGGTTACTGTAAGAAGAACAGCCTGCTTGTCCTCAAGGCTTTATTCTTGGCAAGGTTCCTCTGGCTTGTCTTCTCCCTTAGTTCTAAAGAGTGATCTAGTGGCTCTCTGTGGCTTCACCCAGGCACTTACCCTGGACTCCCGACTTTGTCTGACTCCTCCAGTCTTAGTCTTCATACCAACCTTGACTGAATATTCCAATGTGTGTCAAGGTCTCTTCCAAAGACTTTCACATACTCTCTCCTTTAGCATCATGACAGTCTTTCAGAGAGATTGCTATTTTCCTCATTCTGTGGATGAGGAGGCTGGGGTAATGCAAGGTGAAAATATTGCTCGAGGGCACACAACTAAAAATCCTGGGGCAAGACTTTTAGCTGAATAGATGCTCATTAACTGCTTACATCACTCATTTTTTCCTTTTCCGAGATCAAACAAGTCATCTACCCTGGAAGGGGAGAGGGTCCAGTGGAGACTTGTGTTTACCACTTGGATAAGCACAACCACACCATTGAGTACCCAGCAGTCCACCATTCTTTCTTCTCTGTTCATTTAGCCCAGTGTGTACTGAGCATCACATGGAGACAGCTAACTTGTGTTATGAGAGAGCCGGGACAAAGTATTAAGTAAACAAAGCCTAAGGGAGCTAAGAAAGGTTGTTGCAGAGAAAACAAAAATCACCGGATTGTACTTAAAGAAAGACAGACACCCTCCAGGTGCAGAGGGCTGAGAGCTTGCATACAAGAAAAGTGTGTGCAAAGGTGTGGTTGTCAGGAGGGGGCCCGGGTGGTTCCAGAAAAAAGCAATCTGGTATTGCTATAGGGTAGGGCATACAAAGAGTGGATAGTCTCATAACTGGGTAGCTGTCTTTCTTGTCCTGGGAGAGGATACTTTCCCTACAGGTAAAGCAGAGAAAAGAAGTGAACTGACAACAGAACTCATTGGGAGTTACAGATTTTCATGGACCCGTGACATTCAGAAAAGCAAAGACCTAGACAATATTATGGTTTGAGTATGAAATTTCCCTTATAGGCTCATGCATTTGAACACTTGGTCCCCAGGTAGGTGCTCTCTGGAGAGACGATGAAGCCTTCGGTGGGTGGGGCTTAGAGAGAGGAGTTATGGGGCAGGTCTCTGAGCATAAAGTTTGGCTGCCTCTGTCTCCCGGTCTCTGTACTGACGTGACCTGTGACCCACAGAGGACAAGGACTGAGCTTCTACTGCGTCATACCTTCTCTATCACTGTGGACTACATCCTCTGAAACCTTGGCTCAAAAATGTACCTCTCCTGACCGTAAGGTATTTTGTCACAGTGCTGAGAAAAGTAAGATGATCTCATTTCTGCTCTGTAAAATGGACACAGGTTGAAAGCTTCACAGCAGCGGACACCGACCAGTAGCTAAACATGCATCCATCTTCCTTTGCTGACATGTGAAAGAGATTTGGTCCATTCCCAAGCCCACAGAAAGCTGGGTTATGGATAATCCACATGCAAATTTTGTTGGCAAATATTAGGTCAGGATCTAGGAACCAAGAGAAAGTTTCTGATACCATTGGGGTCTTTAGTAAGACAGCAAAAGGTATAAACTCTAGGAAAGAGAAAAGCCAGAGGGGAGTGCCGTAGTCAGAGTGGAACAGGACAGGGTGAGAGGGATAGAGGTAGACGAGGCAGCAGGTAAACAAAGGAGACAGTGGTGCCTGGAGGATCCATACAGGCAGCAGGAAGGTCACCACAGAAATGTTGAAACCAAGTCTCGGACACACTTGGGATGCTTCCTCAGAGTGAAGGAGAGAAAACAATGAGAGAGAAAACGAGAGTGGCGAGGGAGGGCAGCAGGGAGAGTCCCCTCCTAAGCATCATGTTTCTTAACAGTAAAATCATCGGCGTGAGAACTAAAGGAATAATAGAAGTCAACACCACATGACTTTCCTGAGCTGAACTGCGACTAGTTTTACAAGTAGAAGGAGTTTTCTGGGAGAAAGACTTTAACTACACACACACACACACACGCACACGCACACGCACGCGCACGCACACGCACACGCACACGCACACACGTCCCAAGGGTAAGAGGGCTTCTGCTTTGGATGGATGGGAGGAGTCTACTGGATTTACTCATGTCCTGCACTGGGATCATAGGAAAGTGGAGTGGCCTAGGCACTGACTTTTCAGTGTGGCAAGGCTGTCACAGTGTCCAAGACGTGTCAGTCTGTGAAGACTGGCCTTGAACTTGTTCTTAGTCTTGGTATCTGGTCATACATCTTTCCAGCTGCTTCTACCTTGGTCCACACTTGCATGGTAGAGCAGAGGTCCCTCCTTCTGAGGTTGTCAAAACTAGCAAATAAAAACACAGGATTACTTCATCTTGAATTTCAGATAGACAAATTGGGACAAATATCAAAAAATTATTTGTTTAACCAAAATTCAAGCTTAAAGTCCTATTTTTTTTAAATCTGGGAATGCTATTCTTTAAGTCACTTAACTGCTTTTTCTTCCAAGACTCCTGAGTTCATATTTGAAGGTTTCTGCTTCTGTGGCTGACATTTTGCCCAGCACTAACCTGAACATGTTTACCCTGCGGTGAGCTAGAGCATCACTAGAAAACAAATTCCCTAACCATCTTGAGAGCAGAGTCGCTCTGACTGAAGTCCTTGGAAGGTCCACGTGTTAGCTCTAATTTTACTATACAATTTTGCCGCATCTTGTTCGAATGTATAATCTTGGTTAACAGTAAGATTAGCTCACATGCATAAAGTTTACCTGGAGAAACTGACATCTAATTAAATTGTGTGTGCATGTGGGTCTCACAGAGTTGCTAAGGATGATGCTCTCTAAATGTTCACAATGATTACCTCTGGTTAAAATCTTGTGCAATCATTTCTTATTAATATTTTTCTAGACTTCTTAAGTGTTGACATGATAATGGAATGTTTCATCATAAATAATGAACATTTAATTTTTTAAAATATGTCTTATGTTCTAAGAAGAAATCAAACGTCATTCACATCTTTGAAAGTCTTACTAAGTTTGGTCATATAACTGAATGACCTAAAAGAAGAACCCTTAGAAATTACACATTGCTTCTCTGGTCTCCTTTCTCACCTATGAATAAGAATTTATGGTTTGGGGGTCCAGAAATTAGTGTTTTTGGGAAGTCTCCCGAGTGGTTCTGATGGAGCCAAAGTGCTAGCCAAAGCCCTTGAACTGCCCTTCAGGAGGTAGGAAATCAGAAACAAACAGCTTAGATTCCTTCTGTTTGAAGAAAGCCCTCCTCTTTCTGCTAACAGGGGTGTGACAGCCCTAATGAGGATGAATAGCCACCTGTCCAATGCTACCTGCTGCCAAGTAAATTCCTAAGTGCTCCTGGAACCTTCCTTTGAGCTATTCTACTTATTTGGACCAATGGTCTTACTGAAGGAGAGAGAGAGAGACAGAGACAGAGAGAGACAGAGACAGAGAGAGACAGAGACAGAGAGACAGAGACAGAGAGACAGAGACAGAGAGAGACAGAGACAGAGAGACAGAGACAGAGAGAGACAGAGACAGAGACAGAGAGACAGAGACAGAGAGAGAGCCACACACAGACAGACACAAAGAGAGATGGACAGGCAGTCAGAGGCAGAGACACACAGAGAGAAAGAAAGACAGAGAGGGAGAGAATTGTGTGTTTTTGTGTGTGATCATGGATATGGACACATGTGTATGTAAATATGTGTGCTTGTGTCCATGCATGCAGAAGCTGGAGACTGACATCGGGTGTCTTCCTCAATCACTCTTCACCTTTTTTGAAGCAGGGTTTCTTACTGAACCTGAAACTCACAGATTTGGCTCCACTCGTTGGCTGGCCAGCCTGCTCCAGGGAATCCTCCTGTCTCCACCTCCAGAGTGCTTGGATTATAGATGTATTGACATATTTGGCTTTTTCTCTGGGTGCTGGGGATCCAAACTTCGGTCCCACACTTCCACTGCAAGCACTTACCAACTGTGCTGTCTCTCTCTCCAGCCCATGGAGTCTTTTACAGCACATATTTGGAGTTTGAAATAGAAGGACTCCAAGCTTTCCCATAGACCTTAGGACGATAGTTGTGGACTGTCCTTGGGCCCAGCATGAAAATGGGAATAATTCTGTTCCAGCCAACCCAGGATCAAGGCAGAAGTGAGCTAGCACACTGTTATCATCCTGGGACAGGTGAGGATAAGCTTTGGCATACCTTCAGGGATGCTGTCTATTTATAAGGATGTATGTTTCAGTATTAACACATGCTTTTTCACTATAGCATTTAATAGATGGAGAGAAGTACAGAGTGAGATAGTGAAGCAGCCTTAATGCAATCTGCATTCATTTAACACTTTCCATTCATGCCATAGGTTTCTAAATTAACTTTTATCTTCATGATTACTTATGGAAATTAGAGACCAGTCACTGGGCTAAAGTGATTCATTCTTCTAGCCTTCCATGTAGGGGAAAGGGCACTGCCCCACAACCCTTTGTGTACCCCATGGTTGCTGTTCCTTATCTTCCCGGGGAAAGGAAGAAGATGATTAGAGGAAGAGACATTTCTGTGACCCAAAGTACCTGGAGAAAAACATTCTTATCACTCAGTTGCTTTATCTGATCTCCAACACAGTTTTTCAATTACAAAACTCCAGGTTTATCTGACAGATTTAATTTGAGAAAAACAAAACAAAACTAAGCTTTTAATTTGTTTCTGGAGTTTCACGGGATTTGTCAGTTACCTTGGAGCTAAATAGAACAATCAGCATGAAACTCATATCCCCATCCATCCATCCATCCATCCATCCATCCATCCATCCATCCATCCAACTTCATGATGAACAAGAAGTAGGTACGATGAATAAGAAATTGTACCCTCTTTAAGATTTTTTTTTCAATCTGGAGGGGAAGACACAGCCCCTCAAATTGTGTATTTTAAATGCTAACACAAGGATAATCATGTAGGAATGATTGATACGGTGTTGGGAGATGGCTCAGCAGGTAAAGAGAGATTGGTGTGCAAGCATAAGGACCTGAATTTGAATCTCCAGCATCCATGAAAAAGGTTGGCATGACTCCATGTATCTATACTGAATTGCTGGTGGGAGAAGACAGGAGGATCATTTAGGTTTGCTGGCTGTCGGCCTGGGGGTGGGATGGCCAGTGAGCTCCAGGTTCAATGGAAAGATCCTGTGTCCTAGTTAGGTTTCTGTTCTTATGATAAACATCATGACCAAAAGTATCTTGTGGAGGAAAGTGTTTATTTTGCTTATAGCCCCCAGTCACAGTCCACCACTGAAGGAAGTCAGGGCAGGAAGTCAGGGCAGGAACCTAGAGGCAGGAACTGAAGTAGAGACTGTGGAGGAAAGCTACAGTCCCTTCATGAAGGCCCTGAGACAGCAAGAGGCCATGAGAGATCATTGCACAAAGCTGTGGAAGTGATACGTGGATTGAATTGGAGACCCTAAGATGTTTGACATGCCAGAGCCATGAGATATATGCCAATGAAAGCTGCGTACAAGGAGTGAAACCAGCCTGAGAGAGCAGTGTGTTGCAGTCAGCAAAGCTGGAAGGGCAGAGTCAACTAAGCCTTTGGCACCAGACATGGAGCTCCAGCATTTAGAGTTTTCCTTGATGGGTTCTGGGTTTCTGTCTTTCTTTGGTCCAGTATTTCCTCACTGTGGCCCAATTTCTCCCTTTTGGAATGGTAATGTATATTCTGTGTTATTGTATGTTGGATGGATGTAATTTGCTTTTTGATTTTATGGGGTTTATGACTAAGAGATTGTCTTAAGTCTCAGAAGAGTGCTATACTTTGTACATCAAAGCGCTGTTGAGACTGTAAAAGACTATGGGGACTTTTGAAGTTGGACTAAATGCATTTTGCATTATGATATGGCCATGAGCCTATGAGCCTATAATGGCCGGGGTGTAGAACATGGTGGTTTGAATGAGAATGGCCTCCACACACTGATATGTTTGAATACTTGGTCCCCCATTGGTGCAACTGTTTGGAAAGGATTAGGAGGTGTGGCCTTTTGGAAGGAGGTGTGTCACTGGTGATGGGCTTCAAGTTTCAAAACTTGTGCCATCGCCAGTGTGTGCTCTGCTTCCTGCTTGTGCCACGCCTGCCTGCCTACTGCCATGCTCTCTTCCATGATGGGGATGGACTTCTATCCCTCTTGAATGGTAAGCTCCAAATAAACCCTTTCTTCTGTAAGTTTCCTTGGTCATGGTGCTGTATCACAATGATAGAAGAGTAACCAATACACCAAGCAAGCCAGGAGAGCAAGCCAGGAAGAAGCTTTTCTTCATGGTTTCTGCTCCAAGCACCTATCTTTATATCCCTCCACAATGAACCTGTAAGATGAAATAACCCTCCCCCACCCCCTGAGTTAATTTTGATTGGAGTGTTTTATCACAGCAACAGAGACTCAATTTCATCCACCTGGACTTGCCTTATTCCCTTTGTTCAGAGCATGTGGCTCTGCCATGTCTCCAGAAGGGAAGAGGAAGGACCTGGTGTGTCACACACTGCCCCTCTTTAGCGGGATGGCACTGGTATCTTGAGGAAAAAGAGGTACCTAATCCCTAGGCATCTGAATAATACAGGATTTGTGTGACTGCTTTTAAAAGAGAAACTGAAGTAGTCCTCAAAACCCACAAATGCCCTGGCAAGTACTTGCTGTGAAGAGCGAGTGTGAAGAATGTTAGTGGAAAACAGGAGAATGTGAGGGCAGAAATCAGATAACTTGATCACTGCAACACGAGGTCTGCAGCATGTGCAACCTACTGTGTATTTACTAGCTTTTGCAAATTAGATTGGAGTTTGATCTACAGGCTGGGCATGGACAATTATGCATTACCCGGACTCTTCAGAGGAGAGGTGCTCAGCCAGAGAATGGAGAGGCAACTGGCATGTGGAGAATGCAAATAATGAGGACACAAGCATGCTCCAATGAGTAGAGAGGATAGCCTGGCAATGATTGAAACCACATGAGGACTAATGGAATCATTTCCTTATGACACGTACTGTTTCTTCCAGTGAGAAGCTGGGCTATAAAGTGTTTTCAGTGACTCTGATTTCTGCACCTCACTGATCAATGCCAAGCCTTGTGGGGATTTAAATTATAAAATAGTGCCTCATATTTTGAAGCAATTACCAAGTCATTTTTATATGCATATCTCTCTTCAGTTTTCTCTGATGTTAGGCTCTGGGTTTGTAGACAACTCCCCCTTTTCAGTGGATGGCAAGGTGACTACTGTCCACTCTCCATTTTAGCAAAGCCCACATCTTAGTTAAGTAACCTCTATAATCTTTAGCAGGTGCTGGGCTCACCAGAAGGAATAGTGGCACGTGACTGTCATTCTTGTCTCTTCATAGAGACACCAACACCACCACAGGATGGTCTCCAATACATTGGGCTGCTTTAGGGGTCTTAAAAACTCATAGCTCACGAGTAAGTTTGGTGACTAGGAAAAGTCACGAGACTGGGGACTCTGTCACTTCGGTTCCAGTCTTTGCCGTGCCTTATTGTAGCTGATCTTGGGAGAGTCACTCTCATTTCAGCAATAATCTTTGCAGCAATTCCCTCTGAGAGGCTGTGGAGTGGTCAAATACGACATTTAATGTACATATGTTTTGACCTCCTGAAGGGCTGTGCCAAAGTTTGATATCCGTGTGAGTAGTATTTGGAGAGTAAAATTTTATATATATATTTTTTCAGAAGTATTGCTGGAAGGTATGAAAACGTTTGAATAAACAGGAGTGTTTGCTGTCAACAAAACATCGCATTAACAGTAAAAACAGAAGTAAACACCTGGGAGATGTGCATAGTAAGTCACAGTGAGTAAAACTGAATATATATCGGCATCAGAAAATCCTGATCACCGACTAGATTAGTTAACATGAATTTGCATTTAACAAACTTCCTTCAGATACAATTAGTTGTCTCCAACTTGTGAAAGCTGTTTAGAGAGAAACTTAACTTTCATATTTCCTGTAACACATAAATTCATACAAAGGAAATAATATTAAATGAGCCTTATTTAAATATGTTGGCTATAGCACAATATTTTTGAAATTTAAGTCTTTTATTTGAGATAATTGAAGATTTACATTTCTTGGTCTACATGTCTCCTTCAG
>CABHPH010000620.1:0-44649 GCA_902168325.1 Peromyscus nudipes
TTTCTACCACCACTCCCTGGGATTAAGAGCTCGCTTTCTGGGATTAAAGGCGTGTCACCATGCCTGGCTATTTCTAATGTGACCTTGAACTCACAGAGATCCAGAGGGATTTCTGGCTCTGGAATGCTAGGATTAAAGGCGTGTGCTACCATTGCCTAACCTCTGTTTAATATTGTGGCTGTTCTGTCTCTGACCCCAGATAAGTTTATTAAGGTACACAATATTTTGGGGAACACAATACCGCCACACTCTGCCTTGTAACTGAATGTCTAGCATTCAAGTGCAGTCTACCACTTACATCTCCAAGACTCAGTGAAACACCTATCTAGTTGAGGTGGGATAATAATGTCTTCCATTTCACAGTAGGAAATCGGGCATGTCTGGGCTCTGCTGGAATAGTTTAGTGACATGCTAACACCAAGCTATTAAATTTTCTCATTAAAACATTCCAGTCCTGACAGACTCATCAAGGTCGTGCCCCGTCTTTCTAATTTGACCGCATTTGGCAATAGTGCATGTATGCGGGGAAAAGAGAGAGGGACAAGAAATGATCAGTCATTGAATTCACTGCCTTCTAGATTTCTCATCTTAATTTCTTGTCTTTAGTCTGTCAGTTTCTTCTGAACTCATGTCAGTGGTAGTGAGAGAACATTTTTATAAGGAAGTTCGCGTGAGTCAAATTTGTGTGACTCATGATACTGCCATGTGTAGAGAGAGGGTCAGGGTCCTTCATCTTCGGGGGGTGTTGCTAGATTGGTTTTAGTGAGAACATGTTGGAAGCCAGAGGGACAGTGACTGGTAGAAAACAGAGGGAGGTTTTAGACCACTGAGACAGTTACATTTACCCAAACCCTGAAGGCATTTGTTTAAAAATATTCAATCTGTCATAGGCCTGGGTAGTCTTTTCCGCACATCTGTGCGATTTGTTCAGCTACCCATGGATTATCCACAGGGGTGTGGGCTAAATGGGAAAGATGAATCATTGTAGCATCAGTTTTCCTCGTTACATAGTAACAAGGAAGTATCAGGAAGATTTTGATTCCTAGCTTATCAATCATCCGAGCCAACTGTGGTTATTCTAGAGTTTTGAAACAAATTTTGAATCACCACTTTCTAGCTTATGATCATTCTGAATTCTTATTAGTCGTTCTGCAACTAGATTCACCCACTAAATTTAGTTGATTTGGGAACCAAAATTCAAATTAATGCGTAGAACTTTATTGTCATCTCCAGTTTCCATTCTCATAAAGTCTGCACAGTGTGAAAGATATGGCTGGCAGAATTCTAAGAAATTTATTACATCTGCATTTATTTTGCTCATGATGTCAACATTAAATTGTACATTGGAAATAGACACTTTGTGAAGATATATTTTGCTTCTAGGAATTTCTGACAGGTTCCCATGCTACAAAAGGAAACAAATTTAAGGCAAGAAATTGGTACAGGCTTTAATATGATAGTTCAGATTGGTTTGTATTTATTCATCCACTCAAGTATGCAGCAAGTGATTATTTTGCCGAGAGCCTTCTCTGTGTCCCTCGCAGTTCTAGAGTTCAGTGACGTGAGGGACAGGACAAGCCTTATTGTCACACTAGAGCTCACATACCTGAAGGAGGCAGGGGAAGGCACAGGAAGGGGTACGAGAGTCCTTAAAGACTAAAAAGTGAATTACTCCATAACCTAGGAATTCCATTTCCTGATTTTGAAAAGATGTCTTCACTCTTGCAACTGTTGTAGCTCTGTTCATAACAGCCAAATTACAGAATCAACCTAGGAACACACCACACACACACACACACACACACACACACACACTTTGAGTCAACCCTTAAAAGGGGGAAAAGTTTACCATCTGTCAAAACATGGACGAAGTTGGAGAAGAGTGTGCTAAGTGGAAATGAGCCAGATACAGAAAGACAAATAACGCATATTTTTGCTGACTTGTGGAATTAAAACAATTGAATTCGCAAAAAGAGTAGAGTGATAATTGATTGCCTGGATCGTGACTCACGTTGTACTTGAAGTTGAATTACTATGAGCTGGAGGGTGGTTTACTATGGGGCTTTATGGGTGGGTTATTGTTTGGTGGAGAGTGAGTATATGTGAAATGCTTCAATTAGGTAGGATGAATGAGTGAGTCTGATTTTCTTTTCTCTGTTCTTATTTGGAGATCTGTTGCAGAGTGGTGAATGTTGCTAATAAATGAGCACTATGATTTCAGTATAGCAAGAGAGTACACTTGAAGTGTTCTCATTGCAAAACACTTTAAATATTTGCGGGATGAACACATCTGCACACCTAGCACTTTAGAGGTTGAAACAGGTGGATTCTGAGTTCAAGGCCAGCCTGGGCTTCATAGGAAAATCTGGTCTTAATAAAAGAAGTTAAGGGCTGATTAGATTCAAGTGGTTTCTAGGAGCAGCAAAACAAAAGGGGTCAGAAATCAGAAGAAAAACAGGCTGGAGTGCAGTAGGTAGAGTTGACTTGAAGGAAGGTAGTGGTGGATGGATATATCAAATTATCTTATACAAATGCAAGACATTTCAGAGATTAAATAAAAATATTATTTTTAAGTTAAATAATTAAGGTAATTGTATATGATAATTAGTTGATTTAATCACTCCACATTGTCTCAAAATTTTAACATAAATTTGTACTCTCAAAATATGTACATTAATTTATCAATATTTGAGAAAAACAAAAGGATGCACACTTAATTATTTTTGCCAAGCTTACCTTAAGGATCAAAAGTTTAGATTCTACTAGATTCCATTTCTCTCCTCAGCAAAGGTGGATTTGAAATCTGTCTCACATGCTTTACCAAGATTGTACAAGCAATGCAAAGTGCAAGGGTGTAGACCCTTAGTCACCCTTGGAAGCTGAGGCAAGAGGATCACAAGTTCAAAGCCAGCCTAGGCTGTCTCGAAAACTTATAAATGTACTGCATTTTATTATGAAATAAATGTCTCCTTTTAAAATGGCTGTAATGAGATATGCAACCACGTTTTAAAGATTCTGTTTGCTGGGTTGTTACCCATTTATGTGGCGTAGGCGATTCAATAATTACAACGGCCCTGCACCATCAAGTTAGTTTTTACTGTGTTGTAGATGAAGAAACTATTACTCTGCTGAAGGTCAGTTTGGAGGCTTTGGTCCCGGGTCCAATCCAGGTCTGCATTCACACTCTGGTCTTCATACCACATTAGTAATTCTCCAGAAAAGTTGGAATTCTGTTAAATGCATACTTCCAGAGAATGTCAACTCTCAGGAAACAAAAAAAAACAAAAACAAAAAAAGGAGACTTTTTTTTGGGGGAGTGTTGAGTCTAGTTAACAGAAGAGAGTGTTAAAATGCTGAAGCCGTTGGCCACAACTTCAGCCTGGTGAGGGAATTTTAAATAACTCACAGCTCCTGTTTGGCAGGCATTTGCAAAAGAAGAACCTGCCAAGATCCCTCTATTAGGAGGATTTAAGATTTCCTGAGGAAGTACTGCTGTCGTTAATATCATATTATGTAAATTATCTTGCAGTCATCAAAATGTTTAGGAAAACAGAACCACTTTTAGCCTTTTTTGTAAGTCTGTATCCCAACTCTGTTGGGAGGGCCACATTGAGGTATGAGACATACAGGTACTTGAGTGCACTCGTATTCCAAATTTTAAATGTAAATAGAAGTAGAGTGGACCCCCATCATCCACAAGGACTGTATTTCATAAGGTTTGAAACCTCATCCTCTGCCAAAGTCCAGAAATGTTCTTTTCCCCCATATGTGCAATCTTGTGATAAATTTTAATAAATAAATAAATTAGATTTATTTTTCTTGTATTTGTGTGTGTTTGGTATGTGTATGTGCTCATGTCTGTGGGTGTCTGTGTGTGTGGAGGTCAGAGGTCAACCTTCGGTATCATTCATCAGGAGGGTCTACCTGGCTTTTTCATGAAGGTTTTTCACTAGAGCCTGGTGAGTAGGCTAGGCTACCAAGCCAACGAGCCCCACAGATCCTCCTATTTCTGCCTCCTCAGAACTGGGCTAGAAGCATGTTACCATCCTTGACTTTCTGTGTATGTACCAGGCACCACACTTAGGACATCACGATTTTACAGCAAGCACTCTACTCACTGACTTACCTCTTCAACTTCCAATTTTAATTGACAAATTAGGCACAGTGAGGAGTGAATCATGACCAATAAAGAAGAAGGACAATACCAACCACATGCTGGAGTAAAAGTTACATGAACATGATCTCTCTCTCTTTCCCTTCCTCTCTCCCATCCTATGGTATTTACTTTTCTTGTGATTATATGAAATGATATGATGCTTAAGGCACTGGTTCTCAGCCTGGGGGTCATGTACACTTCAGGGTTGCCTAAGACCATCTGCCTATCAGATATTTACATTATGATCCATAACAGTAGCAAAATGACAGTTATGAAGTAGCAATGAAATAATGTTATGGTTGGGGTCACCACAAAATGGGGTGCTGTATTAAGGGGTTGGTAGTATTAGGAATGTTGAGGACCACTGGTCTAGCTGATCCTTCAGAGACTCCCAAAAGTCTCATCTACTCAGTAATTCTCAATTATTTCTAATAACACTGCTGGGAACTCTAACATGTAAGTTCTTTATTTACATGTTTTATTTCTCTCTATTGCATATGTACATTGTGTGTGTGTGTGTGTGTGTGTGTGTGTGTGTAATTAGGTACATGTGCGCATGTGTATGCATGCTTATGGAGGTCAGTACTCAGTGTTGGGTGTCTTCACCAATTGTATGTCCTTTTTTTTTTTTCAGTGCATTCCACTGAACCTGGAGCTTATAATTCAGTTAGAGAGATGCTGGCTAACGACCTTCAGGAATCCTCTTCTGTCTGTCCTGGACTTGGATCTGAAATTACAGACACACATCATACACCTTGCCTGCATTGTTCCTACTAACGTACCTTTGTTTTGGACTAAGATGCAAAGGTGCAATCTGGCTTTTTACCCTCCGCTTGAGTGAGAGAGTCACATATTTTGGAGACAATGTCTTCTGGTTGGAGAGAGGAAAACCCTTCCCTCCATGTTTTAGATACATGTCACCATTCCCACTACTGTGACTCTAACCATGATGTCACCACTGTGACTCTAACCATGGTGCCACTACTGTGACTCTAACCATGATGTCACCACTGTGACTCTAACCATGGTGCCACTACTGTGACTCTAACCATGGTGACCTTGGCTAAGCATGGGTGTAGCAGGACTCATTACACTGGTGGAAAATGATTATACCATTACAAATGTATTCTGCCAGCACCATGTGCAATGACCTTGTTATGCTCATCTACTTTATTCATGTTGGCTACTCAGCATGTTTTGAATCTGCCTAATCTTTCACCTCTGGATCGGGGTCTTATTCTAGACATCTCTAGAATAATTTTGAAGCTCAAGACTTGTTTGCTGTGCACCGTTTCGAATTGTGCTCGTCAACACTCTGAGATTGTATCTTCAGTGCTTTGTGTACATTCATATGGAATGTGATCACCCTATGCTTGGGACCATGCCCTGACACCACAGGAACTCTCTAGGTGGGATATCATTCTATATTATGTATAGGCCCTCCTTTTATGACTTGTTACCTAAGTTCATCCCTAAGTCTTATTGCGTATTTCAGTCTTTCCAGTGAGCAGAGAATTACTTTGGGGTGGATGTATTTCAGCCTGTACACACCTATGCAGAAATCCTTATCCTAGTGTTTCTTTTTGGATTAAATGGAATGGTTAATTTTGTGCAACAGACTAGCTTATGCTAATCAGTTATGTTCTTTGTATGAAGCATTAAATACCCTTTTCAGTTCTCTGGATTTTTATGTTAACTTTGATTATGAAGATGGCGAAGCTTAATCAGATTTTAACACATTTTTCATTGAAAAAAAATCTAAAATAGTCAAGATTGGTGGGAAGTGGGTACTCAGAACTATGTATGTAGGCACAAGTTTCAATGATAGCCCATAACAAAATAAACAAAACTCCAAACCTAGAAAGGTCTCACTACCCATGTAGGATCACAAGGTAATGATCTAAATGGCTGGTAAGAAGGCATCTGTTTATAGAGTCACAGAAAATGGAGCTTACTGCTCCATAGATAAGAGCAGGGAGAATTTGGGGCATTTAATCAGTGTTCACATGCTGTGCCAGTTCCAGGTTAAATTTAGGTTCCAGGTTGATTTTTCCAAGAAGCAGGATGTTTAGCACTTGTATCAGGATGTTTCGAGGTTTCTTTTTAAATTTGGAATCCCGGTGGCTTATTGTTTACGCAGTTTAACAGCGTTCCTCTTTGAAAGTGGGAATAGAAACCTCCTGAGGCCTGACAAGGTCATGTCAGACTCTCTCCCTGAAGGTTTTTTGGGGAACCAAGTTTTTGAATTAATTTTATGGAAGACAACCTTGATTGTTCCAAGGTCAGGATAAGTTTCATCCAACCCGGATGGTCAAATGGAAGAAATATTTAAAATTGGATTTGTACATCTGTCCTTGAATTCCAGAGACCTTATTGAAAAATAACCCTGGCTGTGGCTGAGTAACCAACCCAGCTTCTAAAGTTTATGGAGAAAGAAGTGGTATCATTGCCTTAGCAAGGCTTTCTTGAGAGAGCAACATGCCAGATTCTTGTTCTTTTTAGCCCCTGATGATGGCTGTAGCTCTAGGAAGGCCTTCTGGATGCAGCCTCTGCACTTGCTGCACCAGCTGCTCTTCACTTCCTTCTCCCTTCATTATTCTTGTGCAAAGAAAAAAAAAGGAGACAAAATGGCTCAATACATAAAGACAAAGCCGCCAAGCCTGGTGACCTGAGTTTTATCCCCAATACCCACCCAGTGGAAGGAAAGAACTACTGTACCCTGCATGTTGTCCTCTGACTTTCATACATGTATTTTCGTGTACACCCCCCCACACGAATGAATGAATTAGTAAATAAGCAAATAAATTATATATATATTAAATGAAATTTTTATAATGGGAATGAACAGCTCCACAAAGTTCCCGTTCTTTAATTTTCAATCTGATTTGGTTTGACAAGTAGAACTCTGGTTTTTTTGCCCCTTTGCATCTTTCCTGACCATTTCGGAAATTCTGTAATGATTGAAAGCACTCAGGATGCCCCCTTAGGAGAACTGACTCAGCTGTCCTCTGCTGAGAGGAAAGGCATCCCTTCCCATCTTCTGATGGGTTTGATGATCAATACTGCTTACGCTGATACATTATCTTCTCAGTAAGGGATTGCAACAGTGGAGTTTCTTTCTCTGTGGATCTAGTTAACAGTATTTATATGGCACTCACAGCATAGTCACATGCTGGGCACAGAATCAAAACGCAAGGAAACCACAAGAGCATTTTCAGACTCTCATAATGGAGATGATAGTGATGTGTTAGTCAGGGTTCTATGGAGACAAAATGAGAAAGACACTGGCTATAAAAAAAAAATTAGACCATGTGTTTATGGTGGCCAAGAAATGCCAAGATCTCCAGAGGTGGGAAGCTGGGCCCTCAGCAGAGCCAATCATATTAATTCTAGACTCAGGGCAGAAAACCAATGTTCCAGTTCAACAGTAAGATCAGGGAAGGACTGTCTTAAAGTCTTTTTGTTTCAGTCATTCCTTCAACTGAGGAGAAAGGAACACCCTGGTGAGGAATGTCAACAGGCTTGCTTGGGCCCCCTAACTCAAATGCAAACCTCATTGTAAAATATCCCACAGAGACATCCAAAGGGATGTTTAGCTAAGTCCCTAGTGGTTCCATGGTTCAGTTAAGTTCACATAAAGTTAAACATCACAATAAACACATATCAACAAGGATTTGACAGAGACTAAGTGACTAATATATTTGATGGACATTGTTGGAGATTTCCCTTGTCCCTTTCCAAACCATGGTAGATTAAAATTCTATAATTTAAAAGTGCATTTACTGTACCTAGTATATTGAATATTAGAGAACAGGAACACAGTGCTCTTGCAGAGAATTATTTGTTTATCCTTATTATCATATGGATAATTGGACCTGTCCCTTGCTTCTTCTCCCCAGCACCAGGAGAGTGTTCTATTTCATATCAGTATCCCGGGAAAAGATCAAAATTCAAAGTTTCTACTCAAGACACATCACTTTTATGCCACAATAAAGTTGAACCTTGGAGTTTGGAGACTTTCTATATTTCCTGGGATGTTAAGGCTGGTTCTTCATGTGTGCATATGGAATCAACCATTCCTCTGGGACCAGAATGTGTACAGAGAATGAACGTGTAGTATGCATGCTGTTTCTTGAGTGATAGGGTAGGGAAAGATGTGGTGAAAATTGATGCTGAGTATTATTCCACATTTTTCAACATAATTTTATAAAAAGGAGCTGGTTGTCTCAATGCAACATAGAACTTACTTAAATATTCCGACTCCAAAGAGAATTATGTCTACAGTTGGAAAATGCTCTGGGAAGATAGAAGTAGTTAAGAGACATATTTTAAAAATTAAATTTATCCACATTTGGGATGAACTGGATTTCAAGGTCTGTCAAAAGCAATAAAAATGTCTTCAGGGGTTAAAAGTAAATAATTCAGATAGAGATAAATTTTTTTTTTGCATTTAACATACATTTGGAGGCTTCTTAGAAGCTAAACATTTGGAGAAGAAATAGATATAGTCAAGATATCATTTCTCTGTGTCCATGAATTTAGAGTGTTATAGGGAAAGAGAGAATCGGTGAGGATCCCTGATATTGGATGCAAGGAAAAATGAGGATGAGAGTGAGATTTGGAAGACAGACTGTGGTCAAGTGTGCAGAAGACACCTCAAAAGGCAGTAGAAAGGACAACAGCATCTCCATTTTAAAAAATCCTATAATGGGTACAGTCTCTCATCCACTGTGCTGTTTAGTTTTAAATGTCAGCTTATTACAACCTATATTATCCTGAGAAGGGAGTTTCAGTTAGAGGGTTTACCTAGCCCAGACTGGCCAGTGCGCATGCCTGTGGGGTATTGTTAATTGACACAGCCCACTGTGGGTAGCACCATTCCTTGGGCAGTGGGTTGTAGTGGGTAGCTGTTTCAGCTTTGACTTTGAAGCACCACCCCAGTTAGGCAGCCCATAACTGCCACGCCAACCTAGGACCTGCCCCTGGGGCATGGCCAGGATAGGAGCCCTTAAGACCTGAGGTCTGTGTGGGAGCCCGTTTTCGGGTTCCTCGTGGCTTTACCCAGCATGTCCGCATAGAGGATGATTAGGACCACGGGCCTGAGTGCAGGTGTCTGAAATGGTCTGCACTTGACTGTGCTGGGGGAAGAGGTCTTTTGCTCCACCTCTTAGTATCTCTATAAATACCCTGGGGCAGAGACAGTCAGGGCCTGTTGGAAAAGGTTCCAGGCCCTCTCGAGGCTATCCTTTATTTTCTATCTGTTTATCTCTGCAAGATTCTCCTCAATAAATCCTTCTCTCTAATATTTCCTGCTGCTCACACTCAAGAAAACTCTGGGGAGCTGTGGGGTTGGTGGGTATACGCCCCACAGGTCTGGACATGCTGGCTCTCTTGGTTCCTTGTGATCCTGGATGCTGGATGGCAGACTGAGAGTCAGAGTTCTCCAGAGAACCCTGCTGGATTGCACTTCACCTCTCCCAGATCTTGTAACCAACCCCTTTACTGGCTGTAAGTTACCCCTAAATAAACCTCCTTTTAACTATATGGAGTTGCCTTGTTAAATCCCCGCATTAGTGGGTCTTGAGATGTGTAAGAATGGACATGGCTGACTTGAGAGTAAGCAAGCAGCATGGGCACACATGTCTCTTTCTGCTCTTTACTGCAGATGTGATGCTTAAGTTTCTGCCTTGACTTCTCCAAAATGGAATTATAAGCCAAATAAAAATTCTGTCATCCCCTATGTTGCTTTTTGTCATGGTATTTTGTCCCAGCTATCAAAATGTAACTGCATTCACGTCCTAGGCTGCTTAGAAAGGAGTCTTAGAAGTCTTCTAGGCTAGTCACTCATGCAGGACTCTTTTTTAAATTGTTCAAATGTATATTTTAATATTGTATTTTTGAGATTATAATATATCTATTCCCCCTTCCCTTTCCTCCTTCCATACTCTCCCATGTATTAGATTTATACATTTCAGAAAGTTCTAAAAGAAAGATGCTCAAGATTTTCAGTTGAAATTGTTTTTTTGCTGATCAGTCTTATTAACTGTCCCATCCAGACTTAAGCAGCTTGCTTTCCACAGAAAATTTCCTCATTGAGGATATGAGCATTAGATCAGGAGAAAGGTTCTCTGAGCTCATTAGCAGGACAGCGCCCATCAACGTGTATTTCACAGAGCTACAAAACTGAAGAAACAGCAACTAGCCCATCAAAAGATAGCTGCTCTTCAAATGATGTTCCTCCCTCAAAAAGTTTGAGCAAGAATAACCTTTGGGCTGTTAGTACCTTTGCCTTTTGTTTTTGCTTGCGTGTGTGTGTGTGTGTGTGTGTGTGTGTGTGTGTGTGTGTGTGTTTACATGTTTGTGGATGCATATGTGTATGGGCCTCATACTGACATTGAGTGTCTTCCTTAACTGCTCTCCATCTTATACATTGAGGCAGAGTCTCTCACTTCAAAGCAGAGCTTACCAATTCTGCTAGTCTCAGTTTGCGTTAGCTATCCCTTCAGGTACCTGGGAGTGCAGGTGGGCTGCATTACTCACTGGCTTTTATATGGATGCTAGGGATTCAGGCTCTAGTCCTCACCAGGATTTGTCTCTCAATGGCTATTATTGGTGCCATTTCATTAGTGTAGACTACAGCTTTAGTACTGTAGAGCTTGCATTTTACCTGTTGTTTCTCATTGTAAATCCCCAGTTCTGCCTGTTCAATCTCTCTTTCCAACTCCTTATGTAACTCATATATAAAAAAATAGCTCGAAGTCTATTTTGTTAGATATCAGGATGGCTACACCAGCTTGCTTCTTAAGTCCATTTGATTGGAAAGTCTTTTCCCAGCCTTTTACTCTGAGGTAGTGTCCGTCTTTGAAGTTGAGGTGTGTTTCTTGTATGCAGTAGAAAGATGGGTCCTGCTTTCATATGCATTCTGTTAGCCTGTGTCTCTTTATAGGTGAATTAAGTCTACTGATATTAAGGGATATTAATGACCAGTGATTGTTAATTCCTGTTATCTTTTGGTGGTAGTGTGTGTGAATTTCTCTTTTTTTGGATTTAATGCTGTGGCATTATCTATTGCCTGTGTTTTTGGTGTACTGACTTCCTTAGGTTGGAATTTTCCTTCTAGTGCTTTCTGTAGGGCTGGATTTGTGGATAGGTATTGTTTAAATCTGGTTTTGTCTTGGAATGTCTTGTTCGCTCTGTCTATGATAATTGAAAGTTTTGCTACAAAACAACAGCCTACAGAATGGGAAAAGACCTTCACCAACCCCACATCTGACAGAGGGCTGATCTCCAAAATACATAAAGAACTCAAGAAACTAGACAGCAAAATAACGAACAATCCAATTTAAAAAATGGGCTATTGAGCTAAAGAGAATTCTCAAAGGAAGAATTTCAAATGGCCGAAAGACATTTAAGGAATTTCTCAGCATCCTTAGTCATCAGAGAAATGCAAATCAAAAGGACTCTGAGATACTATCTTACACCTGTCAGAATGGCTAAGATTAAAAACACTGAAGACAGCTTATGTTGGAGTGGATGTGGGGCAAGGGGAACACTCCTCCACTGTTGGTGGGAGTGCAAACAGGCACAGCCACTTTGGAAATCAGTATGGCGGTTTCTCAGAAAATTGACAATCAATCTACCTTGAGACCCATCTATACCACTCTTGGGCATATACCCAAGGAATGCTCAATTATACCACAAGGACACATGCTCAACTATGTTTGTAGCAGCATTATTCATTATAGCCAGAACCTGGAAACAACCTAGATGACCCTCAACTGAAGAAAGGATTTTTAAAAATGTGGTATATATACACAGCAGAGAAAAACAATGACATCATGAGTTTTGCAGGCAAATGGATGGAACTAGAAAATATCATCCTGAGTGAGGTAACCCAGACTCAGAAGGACAAACATGGTATGTATTCACTCATAGGTGGATACTAGATAAAAAAGCAAAGGATAACCAGACTACAACCCACAACTCCAGAGAAGCTAGCTAACAAGGAAGACCCAAAGATAGAAGCATGGATCACCCTGGGAAGGAGAAATAGATGAGATCTCCATGAGTGAATTGGGGATGAAGGGTGGGCAATGGAGGGTAGGGGTAGGGGATGAGAACATAAAGGAATGGGATGATTGAGCTGGAACAGGGATGGAGTCAGAAAGCAATGAAAGAGATATCATGATAGAAGGAGATATCATGGGAGATAGAGAGAAACCCAGTGATAGGAAAGTTGCCAGGAATCCCCAAGGATGACCCCAGCTTGGACTACTAGAAATAGTGGAGAGGGTACCTGAACTGAACTGGCTTACCCCAGTGATCAGACTGGTGAATACCCTAACTGTCATTACAGAGCTTCTCTCCAATGACTGATGGATGCAGATGCAGAGATACACAGCCAAACATCAGGCAGAGCTCCAGGAGTCCAGTAGGAGAGAGAGAAATGGGATTCTATGAGCAAGTGCATCAGGATCATGATGGAGAAACCTGCAGAGATGACCAAATCAAACTAGTGGGAACTCATGAAAGTTGGATCAATGTCTGTGGAACTGCATGGGACTGGACTAGGCCCTCTGCATGGCAAGACAGTTGTGTAGCTTGATCTGCTTGGGGGCCCCCTGGCGGTAGGATCAGAATCCATCCCTGGTGCATGAGGGGGCTTTTAGGAGCCCACTACCTATGATGGGACACCTCTTGTAGCCTTGAGGCAGGGGGAAGGACTTGGACTTGCCTCTACTGGATTTGCCTTCCCATGGGAGGCCTTGCCTTCTTGTGGGGGAAGAGGGGGTGGCTTGGGAGGGGGAGGCTGGGGGCGGGAAAAGGGAAGAGGGGGAATCTTTGGTGCGTAAAATGAATGAAAATATTTTCTTAATAAAAAAAATAGAAAAAAATAGCACAATCATAAAGGCCACAAACTCATTTACTTAAAAAATATTAGTGTGTGGGTTGTTTGTGGGTATGTGTGGATGTGTATATCTGTGGGGAAGTGTTTTGTGGAGTAGGTTCTCTCCTTCTACCTATATGTGGATTCCTAGGATGAAACTCCAGGTGCCAGTTTGGCATGGCAAAGCACCTTCATTCACTGAGCCCCTGTGCTGTCCCATCATTTTAGATGTCTGTTTGCAAAATGATCCTGCTTGAAAAATGGCTGTTGTTTGACTGCATTCTCATCCCAAATCAACCACACTCAGACTTTGAAAGTTTTCAGAGAAAACTGCTCTAAAAATATAAACACAACTTTTCATTTTGCAGATGTTTTGAGGGTTTTGACTACTTTAGCTTTAATTAATGTCAGTAACAAATTTAAAGTTGGGAAAAAAATCAAGGAACAAGTGACAAGAAATAAATATACGGCTGTGAATCATCATTTATTATAATTACGATGTGGTGGTATTTCAACAAAGTTTATATGAAATAAAAAGCAAATCTTGTACATTGTGTATCAGAACAGCAGTGCAATTTTTAGATTTCAATGAGTAATATTTATGTACTTTATTTTTTATTTAACATATAGAGTAATGCTTCATTATAGCATTTTCATACATACGTCATTATACATTGTTCTCATTCATCCCTCTCTCCTACTGCTTTTCGTTAAGCACCCCTCCATGAGGAATGTATTAACGATGACTTCAAAACTCTATTGTGGGGTTAGTGTGATAGCTGAGTGGGTAAGAGTTCTTCCTGTGCCACCATGAAGAGCTGAGTTCAGATCGTCCACCCACATAATAATCTGAGAATTACCATGTATGGTGTCTGAAACACCAGTACTATTGAGGAGGGAGATAGGCAGACTCCTGGGGGCTTAATATCTACTGTCTTAGTTCCCGGTTTGGTGAGAGATCCTGACTGAAAAGAAGAAGGTTGAGAGTGGCAGAGCAGAATATCTGATACCTGACATCCTTCTCTAGCTTCCACATGTATGGGCACGGTGCCTGAGGTTAAAACACTCGTATCACAGATACAGAGATACCCCACCCCTCTTAAAACTGCTATAGTCTATCAAGTAGTAGTGCATCATTTCATAAACTGAGTACTGTCAAGTAGTTACGTTTATGTTATTGAGCCCCACATTTCACTAAACTTTATATCCAGAGACCAGGAAGTTACTCCATACGTTCTATGTATTTATAAAAACTCAAAGTTACCAACAACTTAGACTCCATCCATCTTTTTTTCCATGCTTGGCAAGCATTTAGTTTTTGTAACGGTTCTTTGGCTGTATTTTGTAACTCAAGAGTTTCCCTTGTGTTTGAGTGTCCTTCCTTCTTAAGCAGGAGTCACTAACGTGGATGCTATTAAAGAATACGAATTTTCCCCCCTAAGAATGACTGGTAACCTAATCAGAAACTCATATACCCACTACATTTCATATACTTTATATGGCTACAGAGATAGGAACGAGTGCGCCAATACATGTAAGCACCACAAAATTAGATTATGACTTATCTGCTCTAATAAAAAGAACCGTACATTAGTGCTTATTAGTTTTATCTTCACAAATGAGGCCTGCCTGGGGTTTTGCTAACAGTAAGTTCTATTAATTAGCATATCTCCCAGCTTGGTTAAGCAGGCACATGGTAGACTCATTGCCCCTTGACTCCATTTCTAATTCAGAAAGGAGGTTGCCTCAGATCCTGGAATCAGAAAACCATTGCCTTAGAGGCTTTTTTTTTTTAAAAAGAGGATTTTGATAGATTCAAAAGAATGTGCTTGTCTTTCTCATTAATTCATGTTTTCTGTCTAAGACTGAAAAGATGCAATCAATGTAACATCGCACCTGTCAAAACCTTAGCAATCATTCTGTCAAGATGAGAAAGCCAAGCTCTCCCAAATTACCCGGAACCATTGTGTACAGCCTTTGTATGTGAAGCTGACAGCTTCCAGGTTGTATGCAGTTGGAGCTTTACTCTTTCCCATGTTGAGCACTTGTGTATCTCCACCTCCGTAAGGAAGGGGCTTAGGGTCTGTTAGACACTGCATGCTCCCAGCTTCAACTTCAGCTCAGGATAATTGACCTGCTAAGTGTGAGGATCAGTGCTAAGGACCTTATGATATCTTGGGTTTAAGATAAAACCAGTAATTCATGTGTGTGGTTGATCTAAGATGCCCAGGCAGACATTACTTCTATAGCTCCAGTTTTCATAATGCAAATTATGCTATAATAGAACTGAGTAATTAAGGGAAATAAATTTCATGATGATGATCAGTGTAGGTTATCACTTGAACATGCTTGGAAATTAATATTCTTGTTGAAGGAGGGGCTATGGTGGAGCTGTGACTTTATTCCTTTTGGGGGGGGCGCATATTGTGTTTTACAATATTGACTGTGAGTGTGAGACACAGGAAGAAGCCTGTGTTGATGTGTGCCTGGACGTACAGAAATAAAGGATGCTCACGGAGCTCTCAGCTTCTGTACTAAAAGACAGCAGCATGCAGTAGGGGTCCTTAAATCATGTATTAGGGGATATAACTCCTGCTAGGAAAAGGAAGCTTCTATCATCAGATTGAGTCTGTATCTCCTATTCCTTTTCCGTCATTCATTTTAAAACATGGTATATTACATTTCTCCTATACACCAAGCTCCAGGGAACACTGGTGAGCAAAGTCCATTGCATCCAAATACAATTTTTGGTAATGCATCCTACTTTAGACTTTATTTAGGGACAGGGGACTGTTTCAGGGCCAGTTTTCTCATTACAACAGAAAACAGGCTGTTTTTCAAATTCTAAAGCTCCTCAGATGTACTCTAGATTGTCCCCCATGTTTGGTCTTATTTTTTCCCTTCCTCTACCCTTAACTTTCTTTGAAACCAGCTTTTGGGATTGGATCCATGACCTTGTATATACTAGGAAAATGTTGTATCATTAACCTATAACCCAGATCATAATATAAGCAACTGGGGGGACTGGAGTCTATACCCACACTGGTCTGGAGCCTTGAAAAGATCTAGGAAGAACCAGGTATAGAAAGTTCAGCTCAAAGTGTAGCAGACTATGAGAAAACACTGAATTACATAGTGATGTGATGAACACAGGACTAGAGGTGTGCCCAAAGCCATTCAGAGGCTAAGCCACATATCAGAGAAGTAGAGACATCTTGACAGAATCTCACCATCCCTAGTGAGATAATATCCAACTTGCAGGGTTGTTTTGGAACTTGAATGAGATATGTTATCTAGAATAATCAGCATACAGTAATCCTTTACACCTATTAGCTACCAAGATGATGAAAAAATCACACTGTTGCTTATTTCTGGACTAAAGGAATTTGCTTTATAATTATATTAACACCTTCAGAATATGGAAGATTTTTTATAACTATTTCTTTAAAAAAAAAAGCCTACTTACCCAGATTTCTTCTTCCATTCCAGACACTTGTCTGTCAGTATAACTAAATTAAAACAAAAGATTTAAGTTAGAAAATAGGATTTGGGGGAATTGAGAAAAATGGAAATCAGAGCACCAGAGCTCTGCATGTTCCTCTGCATAACTGCAGGAGCTGGGAATCATACAGGGAACCTGGCCAGAGGATGCAAATGCTTCTTGATGAATGTCAGTGTTGTATCTGAGGATGATAAGATGTGTCAGTAGGAGAGAAGAAGGCCAGGGGAAAAGAAACCATCATTCTCAGCATGTTACCTTTGGACAGAAAGGCAACAGGTGGATTTATAGGAATTTGTGGAAAGGTACTTAATATCATTTTCAAATGTAATGTATAAGGTAATACACTTTTATGAGGGTAAATAGTCTAGAGATAGTGATGCATTTGGTAGATGTAAGTAGATACCATCTTTGAAAAGTATTCAGGGCATTCAAAAAAATATCACTGTACTCTACTAAAGCTGTATGGCATTCAGTGTTCAATTTTTCTTAAAAGTTGAAGGTGGGTAAGAAGCAATATTAAAAATTAAAAATTAAGGACACTGTTAAGCTTGTCACTCGCTGTATTAATTATTATTTGTTGCTGTGATGAAAGACCATAACCAGGCAACTTATAGTAATATGAGTCTATTTTGGCTTACTATTCTAGAGGGAGTTTCTATAAGGTCAGGGCAGGCAGCTGGAGCAGGAAGCTGAGAGATCTCACATCTTCATCCACATGAGGGGGAAGAAGGGACAGCAAGTTAAAAGTGGGGTGAAGTTCTCAAAGCCCATGGACAGTGACATACTTACTTGAACAAGACTTTACCTACTAACTGCCCCATAACTTTGCCAAACAGTGCCACCAATGGCAGACCAAGTACTCAAATAACTGAGCCTATGGGGCACATTGCTTATTCGGACTACTACACTAGCCACATGGCTTTGAAGCAGCAGCTTCAAAAGCAGTGGCAGTTGGGCCACAGGACTTTGTGAGGAAGGAGTGGAATTTCTCTTATGGCAGTTATCTGTACACAATGCACCAGTAGATTTTAGCCGTCACCAAATTATCCCTTCACTTTTGAACACAGTGTGGAATAGTCATATGCTAAAGGCATCTTCAAATCATGCCCAGGTTTACTTTTCAGGCCTTTTTGAAGATGAGGAAGTATGAGAGTATTTCCAAAGACTGCTTCAGTATAAGAAGCTCTTTGCCTGGGGCTGGGGAGATGGCTTACTTGGTAAAGGGATTGCTGTGTTAGCATGAAGACCTGAGTTTGGATTTCCAGTACCCCATCATGGTGGGAACAGTTATGGGAGGATCTGTGGGGTTTGCTCACCAGCCAGTCTAGCTGATCAGTGAGCTCTAAGTCAGTTAAAGACCCTGTCTAAAACAAATAAGGGGAGAGCAACTGAGGAAGATACCAAATGCCCATCTACCCTCTTACATAAAGTTCTGTTTTATAGCTGCTTGACTCTTTGCCAAAATTTGGGGGTTGCTTTTTCCATTATTTCTGCCATGCACCAAGTCAATTTTAAGTGCACAAGGTGGGTCCCAGCCCTGTTGCTCATCTCAGTGATTGTGAAACCGATATTCCCTCTGTAACTTGGGAAATTTTCCTCCAAGGAGATCAAGCTGAACAGAAATGCACAGTAGTCACCAAGAATGGGCTTGACCTTGTGTCTGAACATAAGGAAACTTCACACTTATGCCAAATTTCAGCTGTAGCATGTAGGGACCTGTCATGTATACCTGTCATGTAGACCTGCTGTTGCTGACCAACCGGAGCGGCAAGTCTGTGCTCCTTGACTTCGGGACATCTGCCAAACTCCTCAGGTGGTGGGGAGGTGTTTGTCAGGATGTGGAGACCTGGATAAGTTTTGTTGTTTTTATGTGAGTTTGTGTCTTGTAAGAGAGGATCGTCTAGAAGGAAGCAGCCAGATGTCCAGGAAGTAAAGGATGACTCCTAGTTGATATATTGAAAACTATTGATTTCTCAGGACTTTGTTATTTTAGATTGGTCTGGCCCCGTTTGCAAAATGCATTAAAACTTCCAATTCATCTTTCATCTGTCAATTAGCTGTTGCCTGCCTGCATTTGTTATTAGCTGTGCCATCATCCAGTTTTCACAAGGACATGGAATAAGTCCTAAGTGCTCTGTGGCATGGGCTGATGTGATGGGGGAGGTGGCGGGTGAGATGGTGGTGGAGGTGTAGAGGTCATTTGTTCAGCACATACCCTGTGACATTTTAATCTATTCACATGCTGGTTTTGAATTGCTTGGTTTGACCAGACTGAGTGTTCAGAATCAGTTATTGATAATTTTTCCATTTGTTTTCTTGGTTCACCGAATGGACCAAATCGACTGACTGAACCACCGCAAGAAAACACTGTAGCAATTCCTTACCACTCAAATGGAAAGAGAAAAGGAGAAAGCCCAAGCCTCATTTTATCCACTAGTGAACCACGGGATTTAATTCTAACTTTATAGGCTTTAGTAAGATAATTTTAATGAAGAATGACTGGAGGAAATAGGTGAGCACGGTTTGTAAACTGTACAGCCTGGTATGGAAGCAAGGCATTAGCAACACCAATTTGCCACTCTGCTCTTTGTCTTCACATTTCAGCTTCCTCTGCCTTATTGCCATGAAATATTGCAATGTTATTCTAGAGCCTTCAGCACGCAGGCTGCACTCACTCCTGAGACGCAGTCCTCCTTCCCTTTGGAGAAGTATGGTGCCGGCCATATTGTCTCAGCATTGGTACGGGAAACAGTTGATGAGAACCTTCTGAGGTGTTCCATGGGCTGTCAGTCAACGACCAACAGACCTAGTTGATTACTTCTCAGTGCCGAGTGTTTACGTAGCATGAGCAAGGTGAGGCCCTGAGTTCACTCTCCAGGAGCCCTTCCCTTCAGTTTCAAAAGGAAGCTCTATGCTTCTTTTAAGCCAACAGTTTTAAAGATTAAAATTGTGATTAAAAACACATTTAGACTAATTTTGTGAACTTCAGTGAGTGCAGGCTCCTAATTTTTGTGTGTGTGATAATTTTGCATCTTGTAACAACAGTATGTATAGGCAGGTAATGATCCGAGGCGCTTCTCCGCCTGGCATTGCCTTTAATTGGTTTGTGCAAATGGTACAAAATATTAAACTCCCATAAATTTTATTTATGTATACATTTAATCCCATAACCTTCCACCCCTTTTCCTCTCTACCCTCCAGTCAAAATTAACTGTCTTTTTCCTTCTTCTCAGTGAGAGATGCTGTCTCCAAAAACAAGATGGATGGCTCTTGAGGAGTGATACTGGAGGTTCTACTCTTGTGAATACTTGTACTTGCACATATGAATTCACACACGCACAAACACACACACACACACACACACACACACATACACACCACACGAGTACAAGTTTATTTTTTTTCCTAAAATTGTTCAAACCCAGCCAACTTCCAAAGGAAATAAACTGTCTTTTCCTTTTCTTTATCAAGTAAACCATCACACTGAAGAATAAAGTCCTGCTGTGAGTTAATGTGGGAGTCCATAAAGACAGCATCTCTTTCGCAATTAGTGTCTGTGTAAGCAAGACTATGACAGCTGACTTCTTCATTTCGTAAAATAAAGGAGGCCCACGATTGCCAACATTTTTATGTAAGCATTGAGTGTAACAAAAAAATCTTAGTTCATTTTTTTATTAAGGCCTCTGGTATCTTGTGTTGTTAATGTGAAGCAACATCTCAAGCTTTATCCTGCATGTGAATGACCAGGCTCAGAAGCAGATGGTGGTACCAAAGTGGTACCCCATGTGATAGGCTGACTAATGGCCCAAAGACAGCCAGGTATTTATTTTTTGAACCCATGAATGTTTCCCTATATGATAAAACTCATGGACCTCATGGACATTCTGAATTCAGAATCTTGAGATGGAGACTTATGCTGGGTCACTGAGGTAGGCCTTAGGAATCACAAGTGTTTTTGTGGTGCATTCTCATGCATGCAGAAGCCAGCAGAGGATGTGATGGCTAATTCTGGTTGCCAGTTTGACACACCTAGAGGAAGAAGGCCCTCAGTTGAAGAATTAGCTCCATAAGATTGGTCTGTGGGAATGTCTGTGGGGGACTGTCTTGATTATTAATTGATGTGGGAGGCAAGTGAACTTGGGCTGTCTAATAAGAACTCATAGAGTCTGGATTGACAGCCAGGGAGCCTGCTTGGGACTGACCTACATACATGTGACAGTTGTGTAGCTTGGTCTACTGTGGGACTCCTAACAGTGGGAGCAGGGGCTGTCCTTAATGCTTTGGCTGGCTTTTGGGAACCTGTTCCTCATCCTGGATTGCCTTAATACAGGGGGAGGTGCTTAGTCCTAGCACAACGTGATATGCCATGTTTTGTTGATATGCATGGGAGGCCCGCCCTTTTCTGAACAGAAACAGAGGAGGAGTGGATGGGGGAGGGCAGAGGGAAGGGAGGGGGGGGGGGGGAAGAAGAAGGGGAAACTGTGGTTTGAATATAAAATAAAGTTAATAAAAAAAGAAAGGTAGGTGAAATTCAGCTTGGAAGCAAGCAAGCCAGTGAATAGCTTTCCTCCATGGTTTCTGCTTTAGTTCCTGGCTCCAGATTTCTGCTTGAGTTACCGGTATGACTTCTTTTAAGGATGAACACGGAGCTGTAAGCCTCATAATCTCTTTTCTCCCCCAAGCTGCTTTTGGACACCATGTTTATCACAGCAAACTAAAGGAGAGGATATCAGGCATCCTGGTCTGTCACTGTTTACTATTCCCTTGACACAGGATCTCTCACTGAACCTGGAGTTAGGCTCACAGCCAGAAAGCCTGGTCACTCTTTGGTCTCCGTTTCCCATGTTTCTTGAGTTACAGATACATTTAGCTTCTGTATGAGTGCTGGGGATTTGAACTTAGGTCTTCAGACTTGTGTGCCAAGCACCCTTATCCACTAACTCATCTCTCTAGGCTTCCTTTAATATTTCACTTGGGGTTGGTCTGCTAGTGATGGATTCTGTATTCTTATTTGTCTTGGAGAGTATTTTTATTTTTAAAGGATGTCTGTGCTGATTATGGAATCCTAGGTTTGGATTTTCTTACTGCAATTTTACTCTCTCCTTGAGTTATTTCAAATGAGAAATATCTTATAATTTTTGTCCTTTTCTGCCATAGATGTTTCATTTTTCTTGTTTTCCTTAAAAATTTCCCTTTGTCATTGTTTTTCACATCTTAAATACAGCCCACTGAGGTTTGTTTGGGGCCTGTATCTTGCTTTAAGAACAATTTTCTTGCCGGGCTGTGGTGGCACATGCCTTTAATCCCAGCACTCGGGAGGCAGAGGCAGGTGGATCTCTATGAGTTCGAGGCCAGCCTGGTCTACAGAGCGAGCTCCAGCACAGGCACCAAAACTATACAGAAACCCAGTCTTAAAAAAAAAAAAAAAAGAACAATTTTCTTTTGTTTGTATTTGGCATCTTTGTGATGTTAGGCTCTGTTATTACTTTGAGAAAGCTCACTTTTCTTATTACTTTAAACATTTCTTCTATCCTTCCTTCACCTTTTGTGGTTCTGTGTGCCACTCCTTTTGATATTATTCTGTGAGTCGTGGATACTTTGTTTAGTTTTTCCTTCCTTTCCTTTTCTTTTCTCCTTTCTGCTTTGAAATTGTCCAGTTATATGTCTTCAGGCTTGGGTTGTTTTCTTGGCTGTGTTGACTTTAATGAAGACCGCATCAAAGGCATTCTTTGCTTCTTTCATCACACACACACACAGACACAGACACAGACACACACACACACACACACACACACACACATTATTTCTAGCATTTAGTTTGGTTTCTCTGTTGGAGGGTTCCATTGTTCCTCTGACCTGACCACTCTTGTCTGTCATCTTCCTTTCCATTACATCCTGTTACATTTTAAACATAGATATTATGAATTCCTTGAAGTACCCATGGATAATTCTAACGTTTGTATCCTACTCAAATCTGGTTTTGATTATTGCTTTTTTCAGTATGTCTTTCTTGTTTTTGTTACGCTCTGTATCTTTGGGTTGAAAGCTAGATGCTTGTGTGGATAATAGCTACTGAAGAAAGAAGGCCATTGGCGTGATGGTCTTTGTTAACATGACCTGCAGTTGGAATGTTTTTAGTTTTTACTGTGATTGCTAACATCAGAGCCTTCGAGTGCTGCTAATACACTCATGTTTTTCTCTGGCTTTGGCTTTGGGCATTTCTGTGTATTTCTTGGAAGAAAGGATGTGTGTGTGTGTGTGTGTGTGTGTGTGTGTGTGTGTGTGTGTATTGCAGTGTATAGCTTAATACATCATTGCTTTTCTGGGGCTTGCTTGTGTAGCCATGATTTCTATGGGAGAGGAGGCATATTTTAATGGCTCGCGTATGTCTGAGTTTTGGTGGGCTTGTATCTTGAGGAATTGCTTTCACAAATGTTTGTGTTCCTTCTACAAGTTACATCATTTTATTCCTCTTCACTGCCCCTTCTATTTTCTCACTGCAGTGCCCCATATATATTTGCTCGAGGATTTATCCTCTAGAGATTATAGATCTTCCACTCCTAGGATAGTTGGGAGGCAGGAGTAGTCAGAGTAGGAAAACTCCCTTCTCCTGGCAGAATACCATTTCAGCATCATCCTCTAGTCAAGTTGTTCCAGGGGGGTTAGTCTTTGTTGTAAGCTGGTGGGGGTGATGCCTTAGGGTGGGAGGCCAGAGAACGGGGAAGCGGGGGGGGGGGGGAAGGGGGGGAGGAGAGAAGAATCTATATAATGTGAGTGGTTAAAAAGGAGAACCAGAGGAGGCATCAGGAAGAAAGAAAGTGATCAAGAATTACTGACCTGTCTCAACCTAAGGTATTGGAGAATGTTGTAGGCCCAGGACAAGGAATATGGAAAGGGAGACTCACCAAAGTTGGAGAACACTGCCTCTATCCTACTGGGGGATGTGTGCCATAGAAATTGTATCACGCTGTCACTTGCAAGGGAAGTTCACTTACGGAATTCTTAACCCTCAGTCATACTAGCAAGGGGTTTATTTTCCATCTTCTTGTCCTATATATTCCAAGAGAATGTATGTTTTGTTTATCATTTGCTTTCAAAGCCATAAATCTAACAAAAGAATGCAATAATTCAGATTGCTGGCCCTGCAATTCCACAGTGGTTACTACTTGGCAACTTAATACATTATTTAATCTTCATTTCTTTATCTTTAAATTTGGATACCGTGAGTCTCATGAAGAAAATCCATTCATGATCTAAAGTGAATGGTTTTATTTCTGGTTCTTAAAGAAATATCAGTTTATGTGACTGAATTTATCATAGTAATGAGAACTAATTAGTAGTTACATATTATATGTACATAAACAAACACACATGTATGTTTACATATACATAAATAAACATGTGTGTGCATATTTTAAGCACACATATGTTTTCGGGGGAAAAAAATCTGAAAAGATATGCCACAATTTATGCTGTTTATCACAGTAAAATTAACATGGAAAATGGGGAGCTCAATAAAGAATTACGAATCAATTTGATGCATTAATTTTGTCATATTTTTATATTTTATTCATTGCTGTATTGTGGAAAATACTAGAAAATAATATTGCAAAAATCTTTTGCATGCTTGCTTTATATACACCTGAGCAAGAGATTTCAAGTCAATGAATTGTTATTGCTTTACAATAACTCATAAAACATGTGCCTATCCAATGGCAGCAGCTTTTAAAAGAAGACACATAGATACAGGACCAGGGGGATGATGGGTGTTTAGACCAACAATGGAAGAGAGCTGTTTGAGAAAACGTGTTTGTTTTATTTTATTATTATTACTCGTGTGTGTGTGTGTGTGTGTGTGTGTGTGTGTGTGTGTGTGTCTGTGTTCAAATGAGTGAGGTCAAGTTCTCCATAACAAAATAATCTCACATAAGTCATGGGAAGGTGGTGGTCAAAGGGTATAGCGTTTATGTCGGACAAGGGAAGTAAGTTTGGGAGCTCTGTTGTACATGACATGATGATTAAGGACAATGAATTGTGTAACTTCAAAACCACAGGAGCTTTCAATGTCTTAAGTGCTTGCTTTTCCTTCCCCCTGAATTCCCTCCCCCTGTCTTTCATCCCCCCAAGGATCTCCAATAGCCCAGGTTAGCTCAAATTTCCTACGTAGCCAAGGATAACCTTGAACTCCTTAGCCTCCTGCTACCACTCCCCACGTGCTGAGATTACAGGAGTGTCCCACCACACGTGTCTCAATATTTTAAGTGTTTTCCGCAACAAAAATAATTATTACTTTATGAGGTAATGTATGAGTTAGGTAGCTCAGTGTAGCTGGCCCACAGAACCTGCCGCATACCATAAATATCTGTAACTTCGGGTTTTCTGACTTAAAAATACACACATAAACAAAGAGCACGCACAATAAACATGAAGGACTGTTTGTGTGCTGTTGGAAGCCTCAGCCACCAGACAGTAAGAGCGACATCATGTATTTTTTTTTTTTTTTTGGTTTTTCGAGACAGGGTTTCTCTGTGTAGCTTTGCGCCTTTCCTGGAACTCGCTTTGGAGACCAGGCTGGCCTCGAACTCACAGAGATCCGCCTGCCTCTGCCTCCCGAGTGCTGGGATTAAAGGCGTGCGCCACCACCACCCGGCGACATCATGTATTTTTTTGCATGCTGTCAGACTCCAGATTGGAGATCATTATCAAGAAGATGCTGTGGAGACTTCTGCAGGGCAGAGACCACAATTCTTCATTATATCAGGGGCACAGACCCTTCTATTCGACTGGACATCTGCAAATTCAAGCCCTTGGGGGAAAAGTGAAATAACCAGTTAGCACCCTCTTCTCCTCTTGGGGGTTGTTTAGCAAGTGAGCACAGCAGATCTGGCTGTTCTCTTTGGCTGCACAATCAGGATTGAGGTCTAAACACCCACCATCCCCCTGTAAGCCTCTCCCAGGCTCTCAGGGTCTTTGCACGTACCACCGGGACCAGACACAATATAATCTTGATGAGCACTTGGAATTCAGCTTGTCTAGAGGGGGCCTAAGTTATATCAAAACAGGTTTTCTGATGTAGTGGTGATGAGCTGAGGCATTGAAGCTCAGCTGTTACTACTTGTCAGTTTACATTCCTCAATTCGGAATCAGCCATGAGCTCGAGCACTGGACGTGATGATCCCGGTCATTCTCAGTCCATACTTTTTTGAAAGGGTTGTGTTGTTGAGAAGCCAAAGTGCCAGGGCTGTGTCGAAGATATACTTTTGATTTTTAAAAATCTACCTTATAGACATTCCTGGGGAGCAGCAAGCTACTCTGGCCAGACAAACAGGTAGGCTAATTACAGATCTTCACCTCTCCCTCTGTTTCTGCAAGTCCAATCACCCATTCTCATCCCCAGTTTTATAACAGACCACCAGCTGCTTCTCTGCACGCACCTCCAATAGATTATTTTAGACCAGCTCCTCCAACCTTCCTTCCTCCCACTTTTCACTTTATCCTGGCCCCCAACTCCAGCAGGCATTCCCTGGGAACCTGCAGGTTAACTGCAGAACTTCATCTACACCTCCTTTCTTCCAAATCCACCGCCTAGCCTCATCTCTAGCTCCACAGAAGAACACTGGCCTTGTAGGCTAGCTGCAGATCACCACCTCTCCCTTCTCTCTTCCAAACCTAATCCCCGAGTTTCAGCCCAAGTCTGTAGCCTATGAAGCCTTGACTCCCACCCTTGCCCTTGCTGACCTTCACTGGATCACACAGCTCTTCCCAGTCAGCTTTTCTCCCCCCCATTCCTCATTTTATCCCAGCCTGGAACCCCAGCAGGCATTCTCTGTGCCACTTTTGCCAGGGAAGCAGGTTGCCAAACTTCGGACCTTAACCTTTTCCTCCTCTCCTTCAAATGCAGCCCCCGAGTCTCAGCCCCAGTTCTGTAGCAGACCATCTGCCATGCACCCCTCCCCCAGCTCGTAGATCTCCTCCAACCACAGTCCCCATCCAACTGTCCTCCTTATTCATCTTGTTATCCCAGTCACTTCTCCATCAGACACTCTCCGGGAACCTTCGAGTCAAGCCTGCCAGAGAAGCAAGTAGGCCAGCGAAGTGAGTAGGTGAGTTTCAAATCTTCACTCTCCCTCCTCTCCTCCATACCAATCCCCCAGTCTCATCCCTAGCTCTATAGCAGACTACCTGCTGTGGCCTCTCCTTGCTCTCTGTCCCCATTCCCAGGACACTGAGCAGATCCTGGTGGAATAGCCTGCTTTCCTCCCTCCTGTCCACCCCAACGGTTCCCACTCCTAGCCCATCTCCCATCCTAAGTGTCAGCTCCCAATACCCAGAAACACATGTTTTACCCAGAAACCCCAGTGACCACACCTATCAGGATCCCAGAAAAAAATAACTAACAGGGAACATTCAGCCACCAAAATCTCCTAAGAACCAGAGAGGGCAATAAAAACCAGTGAACAAAGCATCTACCCAACAAAGATAAGACTAGATGTCAGTGCCTAGAATTACAATCTTTCTAATCCCAGATGCCTAGATGCCAGCGTAAAAACACAATCAATAACAGCCAGAACAAGATGTCTCCATTAGAGCCTAGCAACCCTACCACAACAGGCCCTGAGAAGCACAAAACAAAGACCTTCAAATCTCCTTTATGAATGTGACAGAGGTCCTTAAAGAGGAAATAAATAAATCCCTTAAAATATCTATGAAAACACAAACAGTGGAAGACAGCAAATAAAATTGTTCAAGATCTGAAAGTGGAACTAGAATTAATAAAAAAAAAAACCAAAGTGAGGGAAATCTGGAAATGAAAAATTTAGGAACTCGAACAGGAAAGTTTCAACAACAGAATACAAGAGATGGAGGAGATAATCCCAGACACTGAAGACACAATAGAAGAAATGGATATCTCAGTCAAAGAAAATGTTAAATCTAAAAACAATCTTGGCATAAAACATTCAGGAAATCTGAAACACCATGAAAAGACCAAATATAAAAATAATAGGAATAGAAGAAGAAGAAACACAGACAAAAGGTACAGAAAATATTTTCAATAAAATTATGAAAGAAAATTTCCCTAGCCTAAACAGGGATATGCCTATCAAGGTACAAAAAGCATACAGAACACCAGATAGACTGGATCAGAAAAGATATTCCCCTTGTCACATAGTAGTAAAAATATTAAATGTACAGAACAAAGAAAGACTATGAAAAGCTTCAATGAAAAGGATCGAGTAAGATATAAAGACAGACCTATTAGAATAACACCTGACTTCTCAATGGAGAACTATAAAAGCCAGAAGGGCCTGGACAGATGTTCTACAAACTTTAAGAGAACACAGATGCCAGCCCAGACTACTATAACCAGCAAAACTTTCAATCACAATAGAAGGAGATATTAAGACATTCCACGATATAACCAGGGAAATGCAAGTCAAAATTACTTTGAGATTTAATCTTACACCTGTCAGAATGTCTAAGAGCATTAAAATAAGTGACAACTCTCATGCTGTCAAGGATGTGGAGTAAGGGGAACACTCATCCATTGCTGTGCAAATTTGTATAGGCAGTATGGAATTCAGTATAGAATTCAGTGGTTCCTCAGGAAGATGGGAATTGATCTATCTCAAGATCCAGCTATACTATCTTGTGCATATACCCAATGGACATTTCATCCTACCATTAAAAGACTTAGTGACCATGTTTATAGGTGCTCATAATAGCTAGAAACTAGAAACAGCATAGATGCCTCTCAATAGAAGAATGGACAAAAAAGGTGGTACATTTACACAATGGAGTTGTTAAAAAAAATGGATGGAAGTAGAAAAAAATCATCCTGAGTGAGGTAACCTAGATTCAAAAAGGCAAATATGGTGTATATTTGCTTATATGTAGATATTAGCTGTTAAGTCAATGATAACCAAGATACACTACAGACTTGTAGAACCATAGAGGTTAGGTATAGAGTAAGGGACTAGAGATAACAGATAGATCTCCCCAGGAAAGGGAAATAGAATAGATATTTACCTATGAATGGGGAGGATGGGGGTCTGAAATGGGATGATCAAGTGGAGAGACGGAGAGAAGGATCAGTGAGGGAATATGGGGAGAGACATCTAAAATTAAAAGTCATTTGAGGAGTGACATGGAAACCTAATAAGTAGAAGCTTCTTAACACACACACATATATATATATGAAGTCAAGATAGAGTCCCAAGTGGACGTCTCTTGTCACCAAATGAAGCTTCTAATCCTGGGACTGGGTTACAGTTAATTAAGTTGTTGGTCAACAGGGTCACATAGGAACCCCTAAGTAACCCTGGCTGTTGCTGGGACTATAGGTTGCTCTCCACAAACTAACACTAGGCCCCATTGCTGAAGAAAACATGTACACAATTCATTGAACGTGGAGAAGTGGACCTGGTGTCTATATAGAACCTTCACTCCTATGGACTGTCATCTTTCATGTAGGAAGGTACTTTGCATGCTACCAAAGGAAAACATATGTATCAAGCTAGCCACAAACCCTTTGATTTACAATCATGTCCTGCCTGCAAGACGTGCTAGTGGAATGGTGGTACAAAGCTTTTTGGAGTAACCAGTCAATATTTCATTTGGTTTAAGGCCTACTCTACAATATGGAACCCATACTCAACACTGCTTGGGTGACCAAGAACTTGATAGCCTAGATAGCCCAGCAACCTAGAGTAAAGCCAAATACTACTGTTCTAAAACAAAAACCAAAACAAAAATAGTAGCAATAAACGACTCCGAATGATATAAGTATAGATCAATGCCTTGCTCAGTCATCGTCAGAGAAGCTTCCTCCTACAGCAGATGAGAACAAATACAGAGATATATAACCAGGCATTATGCAGATAGTGAGAGACCTTGGAACATTCAGCCCTAAATGTGATGTCTCTGTCACATTCCTCCCATCAGAGCTCAGGGAACCCATGAAAGAAGAGGCAGAAAGAGTATAAGAGCCAGAGGGGATGGAGAACATTAAGAAAACAAACAAGGCCTTCTACATCAGCAAGATGGACATACACATGAGCTCACAGAGACTGCGCATGCACAGGGCCTGCACAGGTCTGTACCAGATGGGGTTGTAGAGCTGAGAGGAGAAGTGCACACATGCTCCCATCTCTAACCCAGAAGCTTCCATCTCTAACTGATAACCTCTTGCAAATGAAAATTCAGGTTTCCCAATGGGAGTCTTACAGGGAAAGTAAACCGCTCTTAAACATAGGCTATATTCCCTGCAGTAGATGGCTACCAGGAAATGAATTCTAGGGCATCTTTGAGGTTCCTTGACTCAAAATATTATGTCAGAGCTTTTCCCATTTTAAATTTTTTTCTTATTATTTTAAAATTTTATTTTATTTGTATATACTTATATACTTTTTCTTCTCACCCTACAGGCCCTTTGTGTATACATTAGGGTTTCCAGTTCAGTGTTGTTTTGGGATTCCTGAGTGTAGGAACAAGTGGATCTCTCTTGCTTGTGACTTCTCTGAGGCTCTTTCCCTTCTGTCTGCTTGTTTTGTTCTGGCCCACTGTATTAGTTTTTGTTTTATCTTGCCATATTATATTTGACTTTATTGTTATCCTTTAGAAGCCTATTTGTTTTCTGACGAGAGACAGAAAGGGGCTGGATCTGGATGAGAGGGGAAGTGAAGGGGAACTGGGAAGAGTAGAGGGAGAGGAAACTGTAATCAGGATATATTATGTGAGAAAAAAAATTCTATTTTCAATAAATAAGGAAAAAAGTCTACATTATACTCCTTGACTTCTGGATGCTTACTTGTGAGAATGTAACCAGTTGTCAGGTAGAACGGCCAGGCTCAGGCAAGAAGCATTCCTCATTACCGGCCCCATATCCAAGCATAAACAGTTTGCATGTTCGCACTTCAATATGCGACCTTGAGCCTACTTGCATTAACATTCATGGCTAGTCTGCAATACTTGCCAATTATAATGTTGGAAATCAATAGACGATATGGCAAGAGTGGGTTGCTGCTCTTTTCCAGTTCAGAATTTAACTATGACCTTCCTTCCCTGGTGGTGGCAGGTTAGTTAAGGATGGCTGAACTAACTGCTATGAAATCAAACACTTTGACCGTTCTGGTACAGTTTATCTCTAGGAAGATCCGTCTGAGTTTGTGAATTCGTATGTGCTGCCGTGCTCCGTAGGCAGACTCCCCAAATTAGAACGCTGCAGGCAGATTCTGCCATAGACTCACTCCTATCACGGGCGGTTGCTAATATTTACTTGATCCGTGTATTTACTGAGTGCTTAGATGGTGGGTGCTCTTCAGCCAGCTGAGAATATGGCAGTATTAAAGAATGAGAAGTTCATGGAGAAGACAGGGGGAGGCAAGCAGAGAAATAAAGTTGTAATACAAGATTAATGTACTGAGGAAAATAGGGAACTAGAGATGGGCAGGGGGAAGACAAATGGCTTAATCCTTATTTTCTGGTGAGGGAAAGCCTCTTTGGTATGATGACATACAAACTAAAATTGACAGGTGAGAAGGGGTTTGTGAAAGAGAGGTTTTGGAGTTCAAGAGTCCAGGCAAAGGAGTAGTAACAGTCAAGGTTATGAAGGAGAAGTTCTATTGAGGAAACCCACGGGAGGCCCGTGGGTATGGGAAGGAGTGCAATTCTCCATCTCCCCCTCCGTGAGTATCTTCCTAAGAGGCAGAAAGAGGCAACCCATTCTGTGGAGAGGTCAGTTAAAACCCTGCTTTTGAAGAATATGCCGGCAAGTCAGAATCGGTTTGCAACTAAAAAGAAAAAAGAACCCCAAACACCTCTTTTCAAGTTTTGTTTACTTTCACAGAAGCTTGGCCTTGTGCAGTTGCGCTTCTCAGGTCTCCGCTGTTGAGATAACATATATGATGATGGTCTATGCAGAAGTGATATGCAGAAAGTCCTCTTTACTCTTATTCTTCCCTCCTGGAACCAACCCTTCTGCCACCTTCTAAAGAGGGAGTGGTTCTACATTTCCTGCCCATGGGCAAGGCATTCCTTTCTTTGCTCAAATCTATTCCAGTTACATATTCCGGGTACTGTTTTTGTTTTTTTTTTTTAAATTTATTTAATTTATTATTTTTTATTTGTCAGTTTGTGAACTCTTCCAGTTAGCTGAATTTTAAAGCCACAATGGGAAAGGAATCTGAAGTTGGCAGTCATTTGCTGCTAGCCTGAGGTCATTGCTGGGAGCCAAACTTGGTCACTGGAGGCTAACTTGAGAGGGCTGTGCTGTCTCTCTCTGCCAGCTCTTCCGTCTCCATGCTCTAATTGCACTTGTTGGAGGACATCTGGTGTGGTTGGGGGACAGCGGAAGCTTTTTCAAGTAGCATGTGTTCCCAGAGATGTCGATGGCTCCAACATCACAGTGGAGGAGGCAATACGTGAATGAAATAACCAGAGACACATGCTAGGAAATACGAAGATCAAAATCAAGGAATGGGGATGTAATTCTTTTTTTTTTTTTCCTAAAGGGAACTTTAGAAGGGAATGCTGTCAAGGATAGCAGATTTGGAGGGGGGCGGTCATAAGGGATATGATTAATTAATCTGAAAAAATAACCAGTGAACAGTGAGATCAGAGACAGTCAAGGCCAGGCTCACTTGGGCCTGCTCATGCATGTGTCCATGAGCCAATACCCTTTTTCTCTGATGTTTGTGTACCTTCTGGGAAGTGGGTTGCTTGTGCGCCTGGTGACAGTTTTCGGCAGGCATCCCTGGTTCCCTGAAGCAGGACAGCATCAGCCGATTGTCATTTGATGAGGACCTTCTTCATAAAACTCCCTGTGTCATTCTCTAGCCTATAGGGTCAAATACCAACCAATGAGAACACCCTCCGAACTCCATCAGTCCTGAGGCATGTCTTCATATCCTCCTCATCCTATTCCATGTTCCTTTTTGTTTTATTCCCCTTCTGGTACCATGTATCCCTGCTGTGTGCAATGCTTCCTTTGGCAGCAAGTGTCTAAAGTATAATAAATAGAGCTACAAATGAAGTCAGTTATGTATGTTAGCTATGTGTAATGCTGCATTAAAATGATATTGAAAAATGGCAACATACAACAGACTGAACTTGCAAAATGATAATACGTATATTTCATTAACATATATAAGAGCTAGTGATGAGCTTTACTAGTCCCATGCTATTGAAGTATTAGTAAACAGATAGTGAGGAATCTAGGTCAATTAAAATGTGATATGAAAATACCCGATTTCTCTTGGGGACAAACATGCATGTCACTAACAATTGACAGAAATTTAGCACATCATTTGTGACTAAGCAAATTTTCCAGAAAACGTAACTGTAACAGACTGGATTTATAAGTAGAAAGTACTACGGATTTAACTATGTGATTCTTTTGGCTTATTTACAAATAATATTCTGTTTGTAAATAATAAATTTTTGTTTGTTGACAGTAAGAACAAATACATACTTTTTTATCCATCAAGGCCACAGGCCACCTCAATTCTGTCCACCATTATCAGCCTCTAGCTAGAACATAAGGATCTGCAGTTGGAGATCTTCCTGAGGGAGGGAGGTCAGGTGACGAGCCTATGCATCCCAAATTGATGAGACATACTCTGGTTCAAGGCTTCATTTGTGAATTTAAAGGATCCTTGAGGAAATAGTAAAGTTTGCATGATACTGGGAGCTTAATGCATCCTGAGAGTGGACTGGCTAATCATTGGCTCATTGGGTATCAGAACAACCTGTGCCAGAGCCTGCTTCCCCAGTGACCCACAAGCCTGGACTTAGCAGAGACCCCTTGCAGGGTAACCATGGGTTTCTGTAATTCCTACATGCCACATGGTAATGGACGGCAGCAGGGTGGCTCTGATTGCAGCCTCTCAGACCAGGTGAATACTTTCCACATATCAAGCAGTTTCTTTAAGAAGAAGTAAAATTGATTTTCTTTGCTGCCTGTTGGGATAATTCTTGTTCAGAGCCAGATTTCATCTATAAATATCAGGCCATGGTAATAACATGCTATCTGAGGGTAGGAAGCAGCAGAAACTCCCCCTGCCAAGGTGTCATTATATATATAGCTGAGGCTGGCCTAGTGTTTTTGATCCTCCTGCTTCAGCCTCCAAATCCTAAGAATGCAGGTGTGGACCATATCTGTTCATATCTACTTAGTTGTGGGTAGAGATTTAGTGAGGCTTCTTGCCTCTGGCATGAGAACACATTTGGCGGGCACCAAGGCATGTGGGTCTCACTAGAGAGTACCTGAGCCAAGGGACAGGCTGGATCAAGGTTACAGAGTAGCTCATGGGAGAGAATCCAGAACAGTTTTCCTGCGACCCTGCCAACAGTTTCTTAGGAAGAAGAGTAAAATGAAACTTCCTCAAGGTGAGAGAGTATCCCCAAGGGTCTTCCCCTTAGTGGAGGACCTGCTCTCTTTTGCATTACACTCTTGCTTTCTAGGTCTCTTGATCCCAACCTCCAGCTTAGTCACCTGCAAGCCTTGGCTCTTTCTGGTCCCATTGATGAGAATGCTCCTTCCTTATGGAGGCCTTCACCTGTCTCATGACCTAGACATCCACCCGAGTTTCCTTAGAGAGGAAACTTAGACAGTTCCTTGCTCAACTGTCACTCCAGGGAAAGCATTCTTACAACTGTGGTTCACTTCAAGCTTCTTCTTCAGGATCCTTGGTGAGTGGGGGGGGGGGGGAGCCAAAATGAGTGAGCAGGGTCCCACGGCTTGTGAGTCGGTGGAGTCAGCTCTTTGGGGGAGATGGTGAAATGTTACAATTCCCCTTGATTCCAGGAAGAAAGGGGAATATAAAGGCTTTTTCATCCATCAAGGTCACAGCCACCTCAATTCTGTCCACCATTATCAGCCTCTAGCTAGAACGCAAGGATCTACAGTTGGAGATCTCCCTGAGAGAGGGAGATCAGGTGATCATCCTGTGCATCCCAAATTGGTAAGACATACTCTGATTCTAGGCTTCATTTGTGAATTTAAAGGATCCTAGAGGAAATAGTAAAGTTTGCATGATACTGAAAGCTTACCCCACAAGGGGTCTCTGCTAGGATAGGGGCAGGGCCATCACCTAACTTGTATTAGGCGCATGCTCCTACCATAAGGCTCCTAGTATGTACAACAAGGGAGCCTTCTAGCAGGGATCTATGTTCAAGCTAAAGACAAGTCAGGCATCTGGTTTAGAGACAGCTTTCCAATAAGGTCAGTGCTCTAGGCCCAGGGACATCCTCCAGAAAAGGGTAGGTAGAGAGCAGGAAGCTTTGCTGGGGAGGGAGGGAATTTCCCTATTGCCCAACTTAGAGAGAAAGCTGCTAAGCTATGGCAGACTGCAACTTCTACCAGCCAGCAAAAATCTCCCAACATATGACCACCTTTTTTATTTATCATCTTAAGATGTCTTTTAAATTTTGATTTGACACAGCCATTACATGTACTTAGTGAACGCATATGTATATTTGCATACAGTGCGTAATGATCCAATCAAGGCAGCTGTCATGTCTACCACTTCAGACATTGGATGGGTTACTTTTCTCGTTTTGTGATAGAATACCTGAGAGAAGAAATTGAAGAGAAGGGTTTACTCTGGTTCATAATCTGAGAAGAAACCATCTACGATAGCAGGAAAGGCATGGCAGAGTCCATGGTGGCTACAGCATGCATTGAGACTTGTTTCTTACCTTCCAAGGAAGGAAGTAGAGACCTCAGGCCACAAATAGGGCTGAACCCTTTAAAATAATAACAGAAGTATTATAAATGCACACACCAGTGACAATCATTCATTATGGTTACCAAGTGTTTTTCCTGTAGTAATTGTGTAAATTATACATTTATGTGACTGGTATCTCAGTACGTATGTTTGCTCCAGAGTCACTAAAATCACAATGCAATACTGTCCTGTCCTGTGATGTGACAGCTACACCCGTCACTCTCAATAAACTTGGAATGGTCCACTCAGCAGGAAATGCCATTTCTGGAATGTTCACAAGGGCTAACTGTGAGCAGCATGTTTTTCAGGAGACAGAAGTCTTGAATATGTGTTTGGACTGGATCATCTTTTTTTTTGGCCACTTTCAACTATAAAAGTTATGATTCAGTGATTTCATGAAATGCTGTTTAAGACAAGAGCGCTACGGACACAAAGGCACTATTGTTAGCTCCAAGTTTTGAAGTGATGTTATAATCTCTGCTCATCTTCAGTTTTGTTATTCATTTGAGCTTAGTGAATTTTCTCACCCGCTCCCCCTTTTGTATTATCACAATATCTAACAGCTCTAATCAGCCAATTTGTCTTGACAAAAATTACATGCATGGCCGTCCCTATTCACTGCATGGTCATGTTCTTTAGAGTCTCTATCCAACCATAACCTCTCTCTCCTGGAATACCCGATATGTATATTCAGAACCAGTGTTTTGGTTTTGCCAAAGGCTCCCTTATCTGTTTTCTGCAAGCATAACTCACTTTAATGCTTATTGTCTGAGAGCATTGTTTTTAATCATCTCAATTCATGTGGAACGCATGTAGCTCCATTCAAGATGCAGAACGAACCAGCGTTATTTAATGGAATCTTTAAATAGATTGTTAGAAGCAATTTTATTCCCTCCTGTAATTTAGTCCCATGCGCCTATTTCATCGAGAATGATATTTCCTTTTACCTGGCCTTGTCAAACTTGATTGTGAGCAAGGGTGTACGTTAATAAGATAAAGTCCGTAGTCAAGATTAGAATCGTATATGAAGCTCAGATTTTGGTCTGCCTTGAAATTATCTGGAACACTATTCATATGTTCAGTTTGAAATTGGCCACACTGTTCTATTTTGGGTCGAACTCTCAGCAGTTAGCACCCATTCAGACTGTTGAGGTTTCTAATGATCCGTTGTGACATATTTATAGTGTGCACATCTCCTGTAGGTTGGTATTTGGATTTTGTTTCAGGAGATGAAGTAGAAGTTTCTAAGTAACCATCTTAAGTAGCATCTCCCAGGGGGCTACACAGTAGCTGGGGGCCAGCTAGACTGGAGAGGGCTGTTGTATTGTTATATGGATCATCCCCCAGAGCAGAAAGCAAGCTTCAGTGCTTTAAAAAACAAAACAATATAACACCAACAATGACTGCCAACAACAACAGAAACCAGTTGCAGTCTAGGCAAAGGAATTCTGAAAGTGCAGATATCTTTCGGGGGGCAGGGGTTTCTTATTTGGAAATGCAAGGTGTTTATTTGAAAAGTGTTGTCGTCTGCTCCTAAAAGCTTTTATTTTGTTTTGCCTGGTTCAGCTAACATTAGAGGGCATCGGGATCTGCACAGATCGCGGCATGTGTGGGAGACCTCTTCCTCATGTAGGTACTCCCATGTGGACTTGTAGACAGTCTGCTTAACATTACATGCTTCGACTCACATGCAGGAAGATTAGATTTTTTGCTGACTTCTTTTGGGTCACTCAAAATTTGGAGGCAAAGATTTAAAACGGAAAACATAATCAAAAGAGGAGATGAAATAATTTTGAAATTATCCATTCCTAACTCCCATGTTTCTCTGCCTTCTCCATCAGCTTGAGTAATTTATTTAGCATTATAAATAGGGATTTTATAGATAAGAGCATGAGTACTTAATTATAAAACTTAGTAAGAAATAACTGCCTTTTTCTTAGATATTCAATTTTCCCATTTACTCAAAGAAACAGCAAGGCAAACACAGGCATACATTTAGCTCTGGCAATAGTCATGTTTCCCTGAAATTTACATTTAATCAATTGCTGGCAGACCAATTCATATTTTAGCAATAGGAGCTGGGTTGCAGAAGTGTTATGCTATTTAAAGGAATCTTATTATGGATTTAACAATTAAGCCCCTAGCACACCTGCTTTTACAGACTTGGAACTCTTAATAATGGCATTCTGTCGAAGAATGACTCAAGTTTTATAAATGAAGTCATGTTTTACATGCACTAGGGGAACACCCTCTTAAAAATACAACCTTCTGTTGAACCTTTCTCTAAATATGCCTCATGATTCACTTCATAATTTATTTTTGACTCAGTGTTTTTTAAAGTAGGGCACAGCTGGATAACCCTTCTTCATCTGGCAGGGGTGTACTGAGTTGGGTAATTAGTTAATATCCACAGTTTTCCGGAGACATGAATAAAACATAGGCTGCTGTATGTTCTCACTCTCCTCTCTCGCCTTTCCTCCTTCTCTCACTCAGGTAGGTCTGTGGTGGTTGAAAAGATGGCAAGAAGGTTGGGTCGCATTTACTTGATCTCAAGGGCTTGCTGGTGCTTTTGTGGAGAGGCATGGTTACTTTATGAAGGGAAGAAGGAATAAAAATAGCTCAACTGCATGCAAAAGATAAGGGGAGCAGTAGGAACTCAGAAACTGCAAATTGATTACGGATAAAAAAAAAAAGATAGCCTAAGGACAAAACGAATCCCGACTTTTCATTTTTGACCTGGAATGCCCAAGAAAGAACGAAAACACGTTTCATACATTCGTTCATCTGTTGCATACTTCTTTTTTTAATCACAGGGAAACTCATTTCGTCTCCTTTGTTCGTGGAAATGGTTAAAATGCTCCTTAAGTTCTCTCTCCCTGCTCCTTGCTCAGGCAAACACATGCACATACATACATATCACACACAATTCACACATATGCACACAGATTACTCCACGCATATGTACACCACACGAACATCACCATGTGTCATATCCAAATCACACACATACACCCCACAGTCACAACTCACATCTGTATCACATGCACAGATACTGATCCCTGTTCCTTCTTCTAACCTGGACTCAAGCCATGTCCCTCATGAGCTCCCCTGGGAGGGTGGTAGTCACTGTCGCCATTGTGTGGGTGAGAAAGACAACGCCGTATGAAGCACCTTCTGTGACCTTTGAGTTTCATGAGTTTCTTGAGAACTTTGTGAATATTGAGGTTGAGATGAGACTCTTCTCTTCCCTCTTTACTGTCACCAGACCTATGTGGGATTCAAGGTTGCTTTTCAAGAAAATGGACATTCCCAATCTCTGGAGGATGGAGAGAGGAGTGCTGGGAATATCTTCTGAGCGTGACATGATTGTTACCTGCATCAACCCACAGCAGCTGTTGTTACTTGCACAAGATTAAGTCAGTGAAAATTCCAGGATGAATGGGGCACAGATTCCCAAGGACCCCACTCTTAGCTAAGAGTCTATCAGCAGCCAATGAATGCTGAGGGGTGAAGGAAGTTGCTCATGCCCCAGTGAATAGTCCTCACCCATGTGCATGTGGTCAACATAAGTCAGACATAAGGTTAGTAATAATAATAAAAGAGGACATAAAACTGGGAAGGAGGGTTCCATGGGGAGGTGGAGGGAGGTATTGGAAGATATATATGATCAAAATATATATGTATATAGAATTTTTGAAGAATAAATAGAAATATTATTAACAAAAGAAGAGACAATAGGTATTTCTTACCGGGAAAAGGCATTTATTGTAAGTTGAAAAGGCAAAGTGCTGACTCTCTGTACTTGCTTATGCCTACTGTTAAGCATATGAGACATATTTAAGGACCGAGGAATTAGGGTTCTGGGTCTTCACTTTTACAGATCACCTACTTATATGATTTTTCTCATACCCTGAAGCAATGCAAGCTTCCATATAATACTCTTCAGAGGTCCATTTAGACCTTGTTCACATTTTGGGACCCTTCTGTAGCTGTTTGGTATTTTCCTAGGAAAGCAGGCATTCATGAGGCTCATATTACCAATCCCTGTAGGTCACAGTGTCTTCTGTGTGTGAGGTCATAGAGTGTATCTGTGAAAATGCAAACGAAAGTGTCAATACCAAGGAGAAAAGACAGCAATACCAAACAGTTGGGCTGCAGAGAGTTCATATACTTGTAAATCACTGGACCTAGGAAACTCCGAAGCAGAAACCGTAGGGAACTTGCCTAGCTACTGAGTCAGGCAGGGCCTTCAACACTCCCCTGGATCTGCACTGTGAAGGTATGATTTTGTCATTTAGAAAGCGAGTGATACCTAATGCCGCTTTTGCTTGCGTTTGATTTATTTAAATAGCTTAACAATTTTGAAGCGTAATTCACACACTATGCAGTTCCCTCCTTGAAAGTATGCACTTAAATATTGTTGAGCATGTTCATAGGGAGGTGTGAAACAACTACCACAGTCTCATTATATTACATCTTCATTTTCTTTAAAAGAAGCACCATACACATTAACAACTATTTTCTACGTTCTCCTGTCTACTTCTGCTTCAGCACTAATAAGCCGTGGTCTATCATCTTTCTCTTTACATTTGCTCCTTCTGAACATCACAGAAATAGAACCATACACCATAGTGCCTTTTGTGACAAGACTGTTTTCATTTGGCATAATGATTTCAAGTGTCAAGCATCTTGGTAGTACATGTCAGTACTTCACTCCTTTTTTTTGTGTGTGGCTGGATAATATTTCATCCTAGGAGTCAATGACGTTTTAGTGGTGCACTCATCAGTTGATAGAATTTGGATATTTCTGATTGCTGGTTATTTATATGGAGATAAAAATCTTTCATTGTGGTGAATGAAATTTCCTGGAATGAATCACACTTACACCGAAGCTTTTCCAAGACTGTTGATCAACTGGTAAAAACTTCAAAGATTTTGGAGAGGTTGGAATGTTGCAGGGTTGGAGTCTAATTACAACTCATGTTGGGCCATTTTTAGATTCTTAATAGGCATTTAGTACTCAACTTTGTAAGTGACCTAACATCTCTGTGACCATTAAGTACATCTTTTGGAATGTACAGTCCAACCACTGCTTCCACCAATGGAAAGGCTAAGAATGCCATTGGCTAGTATCTGAAGCCTACAGCTGAGATCTACCCATTTTTCTGTAACTCACCTACCTGATGTTTACTCCAATGTATTTTTTAAAAATAGCCTTGATTTATGACTTCTTTTGTTTAGTTACTATAAAAACTTCCTTAAAATATTTTCACCTTAGAATGTGGAATTTGGGGTAACCTGGTCTGTGTTCCTGGGTCATAGTCACTGTATTTGGCTCCCGAAGAATGAATCTCTCTCTCTCTCTCTCTCTCTCTCTCTCTCTCTCTCTCTCTCTCTCAATTTTTTCAAGACAGGGCTTCTCTGTGTAACAATCCTGGCTGTCCTGAAACTCCTTTTGTAGACCAGGCTGGCCTCAAACACACACACACACACACACACACACACACACACACACACAATGCACACACACACATATGTACAATGCACACACATACACAGACCCCCCCACTTCTCTTATTTGCTACCCAAATCCCATTCTTCTATAAAATCACTTTAAAAAATTAGATTTTTAATTTTATTTAAAATTTTATTTTATTAATTTTTATTTAATAATTTTAATTTAACTTTATTATTAAACTAAAATTAAAATTTATTTGTATGGCTGTTTTGCCTATGAGTCTGTATGCCCTGTGTGTGGCTGATACCTGAGGAGGCCAGCAGAGGGTGTTGGATCACTTGAGCCTGAAGTTATGGATGGTAATAATGGATGTTCAGAATGGAACCTAAGTTCTCTGGAATAGCAGGCAGTACTCTTAACCACTGTGCCATTTCTCTGGGCCCTCTAAAATCACTTCAATCCCTCTTTTCCACATGATTATAAACATATCTTTGAATAATCTCTTCAATTTCTCATCCCTGGAAGATTATTAAAGTGCTTTTATTTTTTTAGGTGTTTTTAAAAAGGTGATATTGCTTCATAGAATCATTTAGTATTTACAGCCCTTAAGACAGAGTAGATGTCTAATATATTTTAAAAAGCAAAAGAAGTAAGCTGGACATTTTTAGATGGATGTCAATTATAGTACGTTTTCTAATTAGACATTGGTCTGACTTATTAGTGTTTCAAAATTTGGACAGAGACCCATTAGCATATTAATCTCTGGCCCATCTGAATGAGAGGGTAAGGAAACAACACCTGATGATGTGTAGCAAGGATCAGGCTTCTCTGCATTGGTCATGGCTTGCGAAACCTTGACCTCTGTGTTTCTCACTAGATAAAGGAGCCCTTGGTTCGTCCCCTTCACCTCTATTGTACTTAGAAAAACTGTAACTCATACAACCTCTTTCTCCTCCCCAGGAAATAATCTGCTGGAATTCAAAACACAATTATCACGCTTGACCAATTTCCTGTATCCTGGAGCTGACCATTATTAATGGCATCCAATTATTCACAGCGATCAAGCGGCCGACCTTGCTAAGTAGATCACAGTGGTTGGCATTTGACAGTCAGCCTGCTGGCTGTGCATAATGGAAGGAGACAATGTCTGATCCTGGTTGTCGTCAGTAAGAACAACATGCTGCTTGCAGGCTTACCCGAATGCTGTAATAACTTGATTGCAACGTTTTGTCTGTCATTATGTTAAAAGCATACGTGTATAAATGCTGGCGGAAGCAGAGGCACAAACTTGGCGTAGATGAGCTTCCCAGTTGGGCTTTCCCTGTGCCGTTACAAATCAACCGGGTGAAGTTTGGTAAGATAGGAGGTTTTCCCAAGCATCAGTTTCTTCAGTTAAAAAAATGAAGGCAGTTTCTCTCCCTTCAAGGGTGATTGCGAGCACTAAAATGATGTCATTACCATGGAACGATCAGGTAAACAAAAGCCACTCACTCACTGTAAGTTTCCTGTTCACAATGTCAGTCAGAGCCCAAGTTCCAGCAGCGGTCAAAGAAACAGCACAAAGCCTTTTCGTTCTTCCCCAAGGTGAAGGGCAGGCTTTGACTCTTGTATGGAGACTGCTTTATCGTCCTGCCTGGTCTATAGGCTCACAGACCAAAGGTTTGCCTTTCGCCTCTGTGGTATGAGCGAGTGTTAATATTTGTTTGCAGTAAAGGAGAGCAAGCATAAATTCTGACATAAATTTCTAGGTGGTTGACTTTCGACCCCTCCATCCCTTCACCTCAATTTTTTTCCTTCTGACTCAGATGATCGATTACAGGTCCGATCCAGCTAGAGAAGGGGGCAAATTGTTTATGTTAGAAAGGGCATCAATTTTCTCATGCCGTGACAAGGGGAATTTTCACAAGGCACTCAATTTGTTGGAATTTTAGGCGAGGCCATCCTGAGGGGAGTGGGGAAAGAGACACACAGCTCGCGTCCACTGGGTGACATCAAAGGGTCTGACATAAGAGACCCTGACATTTCCTGTCACCAAGAGAGATGCTCCGGTGTTCTTGGCATCCCAACATAAAAAAAAAAAATGCACACACTTATGATTGCCAGAGTGAGTGAAATGAAACCAGCATAACCTCGAACATGTTACACATCCCATGGGTCTGTTCTGCTTATGGGGGACATTCAACCTTTTCTGAACCGTTAAGGAGCACTGAGCAAAACTGCCTTAAGAGAAACACGAAGTTAATTTCAGAGAACGTGTCTGATGGTGTCCGATTAACCCTGAGGGTAAACTGGGGATTTCCTGGTGACCCGAGACGCAGCCTCTATTTCTGTGTATCGAGTGGATCTATAAGCAGGTGGAAGGAAGGGAGATGGAAAGGTGACTTGGGATTCTCATAGAGTCAGCTTGCAGGTTGAGCAATTTAGAAAGTGACCCTGCTCAGTAAAATGGCATACTCATTAGGGGGTTACTTAAACCTGGAGAGACTACACTTTCACTTGCTAGTTTTTTCATGTTACTACTAGAATTTTTCTCGCCTGAGAGGTAACAAGAGAGACCATGCAGGCACCAGGAATCTAAGGTTAAGTGCAGAGGGTTGAATGGAGCCCCCCCCCCAATATTCATGTTCTTATTCCCGGAACTTGGGAATGTGACCAAATTCATAAAAGGGACTTTTACAGATATAATTAAGGGTTTTGAAATTACCTAAAAGAGTCCAAGTCCAGTGACAGAGAGGGATGGAATGCACACACACATACACATGTGCACACAAATGCATGCTCATATACCTGTTACATTCAGACAAAAGTGTGCACACATACAAGTATGTGTACCTTCAATGCACGCACACACACACCTACACAGAGAGAGAGAGAGAGAGACAGATGCAGTGACAGACAGAGAGACACAGACACATACACATATACAGAGAGGGTGGAGGAATCTGTATAAGACATGAACTGAGGTTGGAGTGGACACAGCTAAAGTCAAGAATGCCAGTAACATTAGTGAGGAGCTAGAAGAGGCAATGGATGAAGCATCTTGTAGAAATTCTAGGGAAATGTGACAATTAATTACTTGAACTAAAAAGTACCTTAATCTTAGATTTGATGGTCTTCAGAGCTGGTGAACAAATTTATGCTCTTTTAACTCACTTATGACATGTTACGGTAGCCATGGGAGGCAAGAAACAGTACAGCATCTGGTATGGGGTCCATATTCTATATGTTGTGGCTTTATTTTCCAAATGAAATAGATCTTTGGGGGAGATAAACACATGGCTTCCAAAATTTATTTCCTTACCATTGCCATCTCTTGTGTTCTAACCTACAAATTTAGTCATTTTTTTCATTCATTACTTGTTCAGTATCTAGTATGCATCATCATGCATCAGGAGATACTTGGTACCAACTGTAATAAATATTCCTAAAGGAGTGTGGTAAGACAGTGAACAGAGTACACACGGACTCGAACCACATTGGATTTATGCTCTCAGTGGATACACATATGAAGATGAGAAATGCTCATTGCCAAATAAACGCTACAAAGAAATCTGGTTGGAGTTGCTACAAAGGACAAAGAAGAGGGCTACTTTAGCATCATCAGGGTGGTGGACTTCTTGTAAAAAAAAAGGACCTGAGCAGGGAGTAGAGACACTGGTGTTGACCAAGTGGCTGAGCCTGAAGACAAATGGGAGAAGTTTTAGAAAGAAAAAAGGAAAGGTTTTTGTTGAGAAATTCAACTGTTAAAACGAAGGGGGCGCTGGGCGGTGGTGGCGCACGCCTTTAATCCCAGCACTCGGGAGGCAGAGCCAGGAGATCTCTGTGAGTTGAGGCCAGCCTGGGCTACCAAGTGAGTTCCAGGAAAGGCGAAAGCTACACGGAGAAACCCTGTCTCGAAAAAACCAAAAAAAAAAAAAAAAG